>VMRK01000259.1:0-47137 GCA_016801395.1 Leptodermis oblonga
GCCTGCAGCAAGTTCAACCACCTTTTGCAGCAAAACCTTAGTTATCCCCTCAATTACAATATCAGCCATCTTGATTCGATCGATCAGGCAAAAGAAAACTTTTTTTTTTTTTTTGTGTGAACATTGGATAATTATCGGTGAATGAAGAGTGCAAAACAGAGAGAGTTCTTTTGGAACAATATCAGATGATGAGCAAATGAAATAAACTTTCAAACACCATTCTGTACTTTTCTTTTCCTTTTTCTTATTAGTTAATTTGCAGTGATGAATGTGCTAAAATAGCAGGCCAGCCAAATTGTACCTATTATTTGATGTTATCATTTTAATTAATTAATGCATCTTTTCACAGTAGACGATGAGCACGATGATGATGTTATAGAGCAACAGTGTTAAGAGTTTTATAAGACTTTGCTTCAATGCAAAGATTCAATCTGATTTAGGGAATTGGTAAATATTAAGGTTGATTCGTGCCAAATTCTGAGTAATGAAAGTAATAAACCTCTTTTTTTTTTTTTTAAAGAAGGTGCAGAGCTTACAAAATAGTGCAACAAAAATTAGGAAATGAAACACCAGCGAGATTTTGGCTAAAAAGCAACCGAACGGAGCCACCATAAAAAAAATTGGCTCTTTTTGTGAACGAATTGGGGGGAATTTATTTTAGAGATTTGTGTAGGAAAAGAAAAGAAAAATGTAAATGATTATGTTATTTTTTGAATTGATGTGAGTGAAATTTAGAGAGAGTTATAAAATTTGAATTTGAAATTTAGTAAAAAATAATGTTATTTCTTTATGTAAAATTTTGGAGGAAAAAAGTAATGATTTTCTTGGAATAGAATTGAAAAAAATGGAGCCATTGTTGAGTAACCAAATGGAGCCACAATGATTCACAAAATATAAACAAGTTATTGTCGTAGGATTTGATAAATGCAAGAAAGTATTTGATTAATTTGTTTGCTGATCATTTCAAGGTACACATAGATGAGAACAAAGGAAAAAAGGCTAAATTTTTATCTCTTCAGTTCAGACTTGAATAGCTCAGCTACATCCTTTCTCGCTAGTAGAGTACAAAAAATGTTGATTTTTTAATAGGAGATTATCTGCAACATATGCAATTGGTGCAGTTCGAAGTTTGATCTTTAATCGCTACAGAAAGTGCTCTTATTTTCTGGCTTTATCTCAAACTTGAAATAGAACTTCATATCTAAGAGCTATTATACCCTCTTTTTTTTTTGTAAAAAATTTGTGAATTTTATTTTCACGTAGTCATTTGTTTTTTTGTACTCTATATTTTATAATAAGTTTGATTTTGTAAGTTAATAGGGTTACACTGGGGGACCCACAGGGACCCCCTAGCCTACAACATGGGCCCCAAAAGACCATACGCTACAGTAGCTCTGTTACCATTCACCGTTCGGCACTGTTCATCAGTACTAGAGCAATAGTAGGAGGACACCCCTTCACAATTAAGGGACCCTCACAACTACTCTCAATGGCTCCCTATAAATACATTTACTACCCTCCAAGGTAAGAGTTCCACTCTCTCTCTCTAGTTAACGCATTATATAATACTTTGCTCCTACCTAATTTTACCGCAGGAGACTATTCCGGGGACAAAGTTCCGGAGTCCTTTGACGGACCCTTTTTCCTTCAATAGGTCCTTGTCGCCCCTCTGCCCAAGCGAAACACCTTCCATCCTCCAGAGTAGAAGGTTTGCACCATCTGGCACAAGCGACATCATTATAAGTTATTTGGGATAAATATGCAATTTTAAAATTTATACAATCATCTCCAAATGACCTACAAATTGGCTACTGCCGGTCACAGGGACTAAAATTGCAACACATGAAAGAAAGGACCACAAGTGCAACAATGTATAGATGGGGGACCAAAAGTGTAACAAAGAAATAAAATAGAGACCAAAAGTGTAACAAGGAAATAAAAGAGGGACAAAAGTGTAATTTTCCCAATAACTTTTCATCATCCCTATTAAACTCTTTTAACATTCGACTGCTCTTTTTTACATTCTCAATACACCCTTTAAATTTAAAAATTATTGAAAAACATATGTTGAAATGAGCTCATATACATGACAGAATGCATTTAGAAACTGAGATAAAAAAAAAAATTTTAAAATTCCATAGGACCAACAACTTGGAAACTGTTATGAAGCAATGGACATATAATCAAAACAGGTTCCAAAAATCTTACTTGTCATCATCACCTTTGCATGCAACACTAATAGTAACAAGCTTCTTCAAACCTTGAATATCCTGGCTCCCCACTTTCCTTAATTCATGTTGATGATCTTGAACCCAACATCCACTACAAGTTCTGTTTCAATGAAATTTAGCTTCTTTCATAGAATTAAATTAATACTCATGAGTCTTAATCATCCATCCATCCACAAACTAAGATCAGAGGACCTAGAAAAATCAGAGAGATAAAGAGAGACTTGATCAGTTTGATGTCATGGCTGAATAGATTAATTTTATTTTTTCAGGAAGAATAAGAGGAAAAATATATATAGTTAAGTCACCGACAAATTCAAATATAAAAATCATTTCTTATAGCAAACGAGGAAAATATAGGATCGATCTTCATCGACGTTGAACTGTTTCCATCTACTGAATGCTTCCCTCTTTCAAAATTGCATCCACTATTTTTTTTATTATATATATATATATATATATATTTTACCCTTACATACCCAAGGATCGAACCCATGACTTCAGGGTTACAAGACCTTCCCATTTCTACTGTATGCATCTCTCTTTCAAAATAGAAGAGGACAACTGCAAAGTAGTCAATAGCAACCCTTAAATGCTGAGTTCCAGTCAAGTTGATCAATAAAAAGAAATAAAGTAAGAAAATACATGAAAAAATTACAAGTGCAATAGAATACTAACGTAACTACAGAAATCGAATTCCTAGTGGTGGCAGAAGTAGTCGAAGCTTTCATGGCAAGAAGCATGAACGGGGCACGTCCAAGTGTGGAATGTGGGCAATCTTGATCCACTCTGATCCACTTCCTCTCTTGCATTCCTTTTCTAGAAGAGTGCAACCACGAATCTCCAGAGATTGTAAATTAGTAAGGTGCTGGATTGCTTCTGTCGAGAGTAATTGTTTGAGTTTGTTGCAATTATACATTGTCAAGAATTGAAGACATTGAAAGTTGCCCAACCACTCTGGAAGAGCCTCCAACCCATCAAACTCTTTTATCTCTAAATAGAACAGTGAAGTCAAATACTGGATTTGATCAGGGAGACACATGACTTGTGGTAGATAAAATCCATTCAGTTTAAGAGTTGTAAGAGAGACAAAATCACTCTTTGGATAGGGCTAAGCTGGATAGCAATCAAATTTATCTTCCTCTCTATGCTACAGCTAGTAACTCTAACTGCTTAAGGTTGATAAGGTGGGGGAAGATTTTATGCCATGAATTAGGGTGTCCCCATATAACTTAGGGCTCAAGTTGCACCAAACTCATGATGGGGTTGCAGATTGGTGCAATCAACTTGTCACAAAATTCGAGACTTAGTAGACATAGGGATGGGAAGTAACGTTGGATTTGGATATCTGAATCAACATATGAATGCCTCTCATCATCAACAATGCTTACTTTTTGGTCTGACTTAGCCAACTCATCCCTAATTCTTAGATTCTCACAGTCTGTTACTTTCAATCATTTAAGACTTTGTAAGCTACCCAAGTTTGGAAAAACACTCAACTTGGGAAGTCCAATTATTTCTATCTCCTCCAAATAAGGAAATATTTTAAATTGAACTAATTGTGGCAAATCTGTTGCCGAACTAATTTCAGTCACATCTGACCACTCCACTAGACTATCCATTCTCCATAATTTAAGTCTTCTAAGAGCTGGAAAGAGAGTGATGATTTTTGACTCATTATTGCAATTGCCGCCCTTTGTTGCCCACTCAAAATTTGACTGCAGCCATAGAATTCTTTTCGATGTGCTTCACCTTGTGCAATGAAATTATCCGTAGATCCTTAAGAAAAGGCAAGTCTCCAAGTGATGGGAGCATTTTACATTTACTCAACCCCCTTAGTGATAGCTCCACCAAATTGCGAAAATGTAATGAACCATTATCTCTTACCATCCAAGATGGAAACTTTGAGCTTCGACCCCTAGTGATGCTTAAACTTTCCAAGTTTGAATGAGGATTCAAACCCTCCACAACATCAGTATCATCACAATCTTCATCTCTTTTATCCCATTCAAGTTTTAAAATTTGAATGTTTGACTTCTTGGACAGGTTGGACTTCGTAGCAGAGTCATAACTTCTCACATTCTGAAATACTTAGTTCACCTTAAGGTTATCCAAGTGTTCTATCTCTTCAATTTGGCATCCTTCCTGTTTACCCACCCTAAAGTAAGGCAATGTTTGAAGATTTCTCAATTGCCTAAATCCTTCAAAGAAGACTTCAGAGCCTCCCTCCATGTGAATATGCCTCAAGTTAATTAAATTCCCAAACCCATCCAATAGCTCTTCTAATTCAAAAACCATTAAGGTTTGCAAATGGTATAGCTTTGTGAAGGATTTTAGGAGCCTATTAATATTACAACAACCATTAATGTCATGGAATTTTAAATGTTTCCTCTTGCCAATTGAATTTGGTAATTTATCTGCATTTGGATTATCAACAATCAAAGCAAAAAGACATTTAAAGTTTTGAAACAAATCTTCAGTAGGTCAATACAACCTTTCAGATGAAGTGTTCGCAAATTTGATGGAAGAACATCTGTCAAACTCTTCCACATTTTCCTTTCACCTAAACGGATCGATAGATGCATGAATTCAATTTTATTGGTTTCGACCTTCCAACTGTCTTTCACCCGGCAGCAATAATTCTCTGACACTTCTAACAAAACGCCATGCACAAGGTCATGCATCTTGCAATGCGTGATGTTATTGAGATAATCCATTTCAACATCTTGCAATAAAGAGTTCCTCAAAAGAATATTAAAGTAGTTTTCACCTATGTCTTCCATTTGCAATTGGCTTCCCTTTGGAAGGTTAAACAACCCTTGTGCCATCCAAAGTCGTCTAAGCTTGTCCTTTTCTATCCAAATGTCCTTCTCATAAATAGCATAATATGCAAAACATTGCTTGATTGACAATGAAGGCAAATTATCATAGCTAAGCTTGATGGTAGAAAGAACCATGCCATTTCCACCAGCGCACTCCAATAATTGGTTTTTTCAATCACAAACCACTCGTCTACAAATTCCTAGAATACAACAAGCCTCCTATTGTCTTTATAGCTAAGGGAACACCTCCACATTTCTTTAAAATCCCTGTTCCTACTTCCACTAGTTGTGGTGTCTTTGTGGCTCCTCCCCCTGCAAATGCACATTTTTCAAACAATGATCAGCTTTCATCATGCGAGAGTTTTTGAAGTCGATGGTACATAGATGTTTCCATTGCTGAAGCAACATCCTCATTTCGTGTGGTAGCCAGGATCTGCTGTCTTTTAACCCATGAATTTCAAGTAAACATGCTCTCATGTTATCCCATACCTCTCTATCAAGGTTCCAAACATCATCAAATACAATTAAATATCTTTTACCTCTCAACTCACCTTCTAGTCTATTTACCAAAGCTTGGGTAATGTCAATTGGTGGTTGGTTTTTGTGAGAGATTGCAACATCTCACCAAACAATCTTTCAACACAGAAATTATTAGAAACACAAACCCAAATCACTTTGTGAAAGTGATTATTAATCTTTTCATTTTTGAAAATTAGTTGAGCCAGGGTTGTTTTCCCTTGACCACCCATGCCAAGAATGGTAATGACAGGTAAATCCTCCTTATATTCTGAAACGGTTAACATATTTATAACGTTTGAGATATTTTTCCCTTCCCACAATCTTTGAATCATCCACATAAGGAACCGTTAACCTCATTTCTTTTAGATCGGGATTTGAGTGTACAAATTGCATTGCTTGAAGGTCAATTTGATTTGATTGCATATAAAGCTTTTCAAAGGATGAGAGAACATTCTTAATCAGATGAGCTATTTTTGGACGGTAAAAAATAGGGTTTGAACTTGAAAAGAAGTTGCGTACCTTGTCCCTCTTTTGGCACTCGATCTTTTGGTGAAGAACTTTGTAGCCATACTCATCCAGCACAAGCTCAGCAACGAGGACAAGAGACTTGAGATCTCTCAGCCAATGTTGCAGAAGTTGGCTAGTTATTCGACTGCTGTGAGCATCAGACAGCAAAGCTTGAATCTTTTGTAACTCATTGGCAAGCTTCCAAGTTCTTTCTCCATATTCCACAAACGACTGATCTAGTCCGCAGCAAGTTCAACCACCTTTTGCAGCAAAACCTAGTGATCCCCTCAATTATAGTAACCATCTTGATTCGATCAGGCAAAAGAAGAATACTTTTTTTTGTGTGAATATTTGGATAACTGTGAGAGGGAATGAAGAGTTATTTCCTGAACAAATGAGATGATGAGAAAATTAATGAAATAAAGTCTCAAACAGAGCCCTTTTCTCTTTTTTCTTTTCTTATATTTTCTTTTAGCAGTGATCAGTTGAGTTCGACCCATTCTTTGATTTTATCATTACTGATCGAGTGGAGTTGAATGAAAAGTTTTGGCGTTGGTGACCTCCATTATCCAAATCTGGGCAATGACCTTAGTGATCCATTAATCGTGTAGATTGGGTAAGTATTTACAGCCATTTCCCATAACAAGCTCAGCAACGAGTTCAGAGTTTCCATCAGATCTGGCTTCATAAAAGGTTGAGCAACTTATGATTGGAATTTGTAGGCCTGGCTATATAACTATGCAATCAGGGCCGGTCCTAAGTTTTCGGAGGCTCAGGCAAAATGAAGAAAATGGGCTTCAAAGAAAAATATAATACGATAATTTAGTAATTTATATTATTTTTTAAAAAAAATTATAACGCGATCTTTCAACTACAACAACAAAGGAAAAATATATATATCAGGGGGAAGGACTGAAAATTCCCCAAGTCAAGAGACTGCAAGGAAAGTGTGGACTCTATGGTGTCCTTTGGTCTCTCAAAATTATCTGATAGTTGGCTTAAATAATCAGGGGAAGCCAAGGCAAAAGAGATAGCATTGGTGGACTCATCATCATATACTGAAAATAACAGTATCATTACTTCCAACAGGAAGGAGCAATCTAGCCCCTCCTCTAAGTTCTGACTCTCGAAAAGAAAAAAGGGTATGTAAACAAGATTATACCCATTCAATCATTTTCAAACAAAAATAAAATTGGGCCTTGAGTTGATAAAAAAAAAAAATTATTCTTGCATCAATTTTTTAAAACAAAATTAAATATGGACTTTAATGTGGACTTGGACTAACATAAATTTAAAAAAAGGCCCTAATTTTATCTTTCATATAAAAAATTAATTTGGGCCTAAAATTAAAATTTTTATGAACTAAAATTACTAATACATAATACTATATTTTCTTTTTTGGGCCCCAAATGTGTGTGGGCCTTGGGCCATTGCCCAGCCTGCCCAGCCCATAGGGCGGGCCTTATGTAGTGTCGGCTATATAATCATATTCTGTTTTCAATTCGTTTTACCAACTACCCTGTTTAATATACTCCATCCATAGGAGTAGTTATTACTGAAAAATCACACAAATTAAGGAGATGGATGAATTTCTTCTTTTATCCCTATTCATGTTTTCTTGTTTAACTACATTTTAAATGAGAATGTATGTAATGTATGTGCATTTAAAATGATATTGTAATTAATATCATTTATTAAGATCAATTTATAATGAAGGGGTAATATTGAAACCTTTTAAAATTTTGTATTGAAATGTGTAAAAGGGCACTTATTAGGGAACAAATTTTTTTCCTTCTATAATAGCCATTTATTTGAGGACTGAGGGAGTAGTTAATTAATACCTCTATGTTTTTAGCCTATCTTGCTAGGCATTTAGGATGTCTCCTATATACGTGTAAAAAATAGCACAAATAAACATGCAAACCAAGAAAGTAGCATTTGAAGCTAAATGCTATTTAGAAACAACATGGACTATATTACGAGTATGAACTAAATGAGGAACGGTTATAAAGCTAATGGACATATAATATAATCGAAACAGCTGGTTCAAAAATCTTGAAATAAAAGTTCCTCAAAATTACACCCAAAAAAAGAAAATTAAGAATATTTATGTTTGTTTTGAGAATAAAATTTTAAATGTAAATACAAAATATTTTGAAAATATATTTGTTTTTGAAAGACTGAATATTGGGTACAATAGTGATCGTCAACCCCATTAAAGACTTTCTAGAATTTAAAGATGAGAAAGCAAACACCTCTCGGCACCTACTGACTTTTATTAAACCAATTAGAGAATGCGAGGTGATCAACAAAACCAACAGCCTCAGTCCCACTATCTCTCCATTCATTTGATATATTATCATCTCGAGTTTTGAGAAAATTATAAATAACCCCCAATTATTAAGAACTACGTATAACCTACCATTAATTGATGTAATTCGACTTAAGCATCCATCCACATACTACGTGCTGTCTAATTTTAAGCCTTTCACAAATGGTCCTAATTGGCTTGGATATGTCCTAAAGCAAGACATTTTTGGAGTCATATTGTCAATGAAATACCAAGACCAAAGCCTAGTCTTGTAGGCTTAATTATTGTTCAAGTTCAAGCTAATTTGAAGCCTAAATATTCTTGGATTTAATTCAACATTGCTTACAAATCATGAAGTTCATTCACAGAGTCATAAAATGATACAAGAATTCGTCCAACTCATCTCCCCCAACAAGTCCTTAATTTATTTTTGACTTTTAAGAGAGATTTGTGGTCAAAACGTCAAAAGAAAACTCATGCAAAGAAGTATTATTTGGTATGTAAAGAGGTGTTGTTTGGTTCGGTCTTCAAGCTTCAAAAGTGGAGTAAAGTACTTTATACTGTCTTCAAATCTTCATTCCAAGTCTGTCTTTTACGGGAATTAATTGTTGAACTTTTATCAACTCAAGTTCATCTCTTAAAGCCATTTTGGTCAGCAGCTGCATTCAAAGGAACTAGTCAAGATTTTTAAATGCAAACAAATTAAGCATAACCTCATTTGTAGAATAATCTTTCTTTCTGTTTTTTTTTTTTTTCGTAAAAAGATACTCTTGTAAACAATTCAAACAGATTTTAATGCAACGAAATATTTCTGTGTGTTTTCCCAAAACTCTCAGTTTTTCATTGAAATTTAGAACTTATTTGTGGCGTTAAACACTTATCGAACAATTATTTGGTGAGTTGTTCATGGCGTGCTTATACTAAGGTTTTAAACATTGTACACGCAAGGATAACAGTTATCTATACCAAGATTTCATTTGTCCATTGTTGGCGGGTCGAGGTTTCACCAAAACCATCCTATATAGTAACCCTTAGAACGATTGGCTTTCGCTTTGTAATCGAACCTTCCCGGGCTAGAATGCATCCTTAACTCCTCTGAATTTTTAGCCATTGTTTTTAAACTCGAAACGGCTATCAGCTTGAGAAAGTTAGGGGTTCAGGGATCAAACTTTCGGACTGGTTAAAAATCGGGGTTGACTTGGTGACACCATCATAACGTCATATATATTTAAATAAATAAATAAATAATATATATATATACCCTATATAATAAAAAGTAATATAGGCTTTATCTCAACCTACCACTTGGATGCCACATAAGCTTATTATTTAATGTCATTTAACTTGCCACCTAGCAGTCACATAATTTACTCTATACTATTACTTGTCACATGGCTGCTACGTAATTTACTCTATAATATTCCTTCCTTTAGTTGTGGAAGATGAAAGTTTTATTTTGTACTAATTGTAAATTATTATTAAATCATATGTATTAATTGTAAAGTTGTTGCCCCTAATTCCAAAATTTACCTCTTTCATTATTTTATTAACTTCTCCCCATTTATTACCATGTATAATTAAATTATTAATCTTGGGCACCTCTGCATTCATCCATATCTAATCTCATGATATCCCTTTTCATATTCTCAAACGCCTTCCATATCAATAGACATTAAACTTACAATTAATTTATATCATTTTTATTGATTAATGCTTCATCAAGCTCTTTCACTCCCATTTGTTCAGACTTCCCTATACATTTGGTTTGTTAAGTTATTAAAAAGCATGTTAGCATAGCATGTGCACAAAACAGAAAAGATGAGAATTTCACGCATGAGCAGTGGTTGGTTTGCTTTGTTTTTCCCTTCTTTAAAATCGTGATCTTGAATTAATCTTCGTAATTATTTATAAAAAGGTTGGAACTATAGTTAGTTTATAATTTACATGTGTTCATCTTGTCTTGAGATTGGTGCTGATTTTACGCTTTTATTGTAATGTGATTTGATGATTCTGTATTGATCAGTTCAAAATTTTCTGCATGCTTGGAGGTATTAGTTATTCTTAATCTTTTCCTTTGTTTTCTTCTTATTTTTTCACAGCAAAGAAAATGTACGATGTTTTTCCTGTGTGAAGTGAACAGGTATAAAGACAATATCCAACTCAGTATGTACATCGTATCATTTACAGACTTCGTGTTCAGGTATCGCAAGAGAGCAATTGAGTCTGACTCCACATTCCGCCATCCATTTTCTTTAATCTACACCAAAGAGGATTTCCTTCAGCCAAATAATTTGTACAAATGCCCATTGAGAACACCTTTGCTACAATGAAACTATACAACTGATCATGCACCACAAATGCCGATCTTGATACCCCTTGATTTCTAGATTAGCACAAGAAACAAAATAAAAAGACCAACAAACTTACTTCTTGTTAAGTTGAGGCCAAAGCCGAAACAAAAAGTATTGAAAAAATCTCTCATGAAGTCATCAATTCAAAAAATAATTATGGTTGCTAACTTGCTATTATATAGTATGTCATACGCTTCTTTCCTGTGAAAAAGTGCTTTGTTTTGAGAAAATATGCTTTTCTGTTTAAGGTCTATTATATTAAGTGATAGTGGACTCATGGAAAATAATTATGTGCTTTTATTTCATACGCAATATTATACCTCATACACATCTAATAACTTCAAAAGTTGTAAATACACACAAACAAATATATTAAGTGGTCAATTTTATATTTGTAAAAAATTTCCAAATATTTGTTTGATATTTAAAACGTATTTATCATTTCCAACTCAATACTTTTATAGTAGATCAATTTTCTATTCATTTTTATTATTTATTTTAACAAATTTCTTTATTATCACATAATATTATTGGGCATTCATTGTGCAAGGACACGGTGTCTATATATATATATATATATATACACACACACACAAAATTTTGAGAATACAAAGAATTAATAATTATTAAAGTCCAAAAAATATTATAGTAGGTTAGATGTGTTTCATGATTATGTTTTCTTAAAACAAAAAAGAAGAATATGCCAAAAAGTAAATAAAAATTGACGAAGAAATCTTACTTGGCTGAGAGTTGAGCACAACACCATTCACTCACTTGTCAAAACTAATTAGTGTACTATGATTTGAGACGAGTGAATGTATAATAGTCTAATTATATAAATTGAGAATGATATATTTTCAACAATTAAAAATGAGCAAATCTTGCAATATTTTCAATGGATACAGATGCGTATAATACAATTGTCACCTCTTAACTAATTGTACAAGCAAAATTAAAATCAGTTTTGCTATCAAGTGTTAACGAATAGTGTTGTTTTAAATATTTACGTCTTTTATCGTTTTATAGTTGGGAGTTTACAAATTTAGTTTTAAATATGTTTATTTAAACAGATTATTTTTTTACCTTAGCCCACTCCAAAAATAATTTCTGGATCCGTCACTGGATAGTATTAGGGCCGGCCTTGAGGGCACGCCACATGCGCGACCGCTCAAGGCCCAAAATAATAGGGCCCCCATATTTATTAGTAATCATATATATATATATATATATATATATATGTATATGTTAAAAGTCACGTATTTATTTAATATTATATAAAATAGGGAAAAATTATAGTATATTTAAGGGACCATTCAACTATTGAATTTGGCATATGCAATTGAGCATGCTCTCAATTGCATAGTTAATTTATACAGGCTAAACTCAAGGGTTGAATGGTTCCTTTCAAAGGACTATTGGCTCACAATATAAAATATAATAGTTTATTTTAGGGGCCAAAATATTATAACACTGATTTTATATATTTAATAAAATACTATACAAAATTTATTAATTCATTTTAGAGGTCAAATAATGTTATATTTACTAACTCAATATATTAATTAAATTCACATTTTTAATGAAACACTACAAAAAATTTATTTATTTGATAGACTAAATATTATAGTACTGCCTCTATATATTTATCAAGACCCACGTATTCTATGATATCACACAAAAAGTTTACTAATTTATTAACTAATGTGATTACAATTATTTTTTTATAATTTATTGAAACCTTATACATTCATCGTGTTTTTTTCTTCCTTACATTGATACTCCAAATAATTATATTTTGATATAGATGAAAGAGACTTCCGAAGTAAGTATTGTGGGTATACCGCTTGCACGCACACAATAGTAAAAAATATTAAATTATTGCCATGTTCAAAGTGAATTTTAAAAGTTTACATTTAATGGTTTATTTTGTAATGTTAATTATAGATAGAACAGTGATGAATAGTGGTTCATTTTCATCACCGTAGTTTCTAATACATTACACTTATTAAAAACATACTTGAAATTGTTTGTGTTGCAATAAATGTTGAAAATGATCTATTGAATAAGAATTTTGAACAATTTTAAAACAAAATAATATAATATTATATTATAAATAATTTTTAATTAATTTTTTTTTAAAAAATGTCATTTGGGGCCTCTTTTATTGTTTAGTTTTGGGCCCCCAATTTTAAGGACCGGCTCTGAATAATACACAACTCTCGGTTTGAATACAAGGTTGGTTTGATAATTTGGACAAACATGGAATGGATTAATTGTTATAAACCTCAATATGCATGTAGACATTGTAGAGAATGTTTAAGGTCTATTTGGTAATTTGACCTTAACCAAATTACCAAAGAAAATTTAACAGAGAAATCTCATCTGTAAGTTTAAACTTTATAGTAATGGTGGTGGGCTCTTTATGGAATAAATAGGAGGCTCCACTTGTTCCAACAGAGGCAACCAAGTTCCAACACATCGTTTCTGCCTTCTGACACAACCCAACATTGTTATCTTGTAGAAACTCCGCCCCCCACCCCCCTCCCTTCCCCCTCCCCGGCCAAAAATTTCTTTTGTTTTTCCATTTGAATTCTTGGAACCCAGAAATAATAATTTATGATTGAGATATGTTGAAGAAGAGAGCAAGTGATGATGAGAAGAGGAGGAAGAAGATGAAAGGGACAGTGGTGTTGATGACGAAAAATGTGGGGGACTTTAATGACTTCACTGCTGCAGTGGTTGACGGGCTTGACGAGCTTCTGGGTAAAAGGGTTTCTATTCAGCTCCTTACTTCTGTCAATAATGGAGATCCTCATCATTCATCTTCAACTTCAGGTATGTACGTATCTATACTCCTTTTTTTTTTTTCTTTTTTTTTCTCTTTTAATTTGCAATGCATATTTTAGAGATTAAATTATTTTAGTGGTCTCTTAACTTGTTATGTTGTCTCTTTTTAATCCCTTAATATTGGAAATGAGTCTAATTTGTTAGTCGAAAATTATTCAAATATTTAAAAGTTCAACAACAAAATAAAGTATTTTCAAATTAAGGGATCAAATAAAAACAAAAAAAAATAGTTTAAATTCAATAGAAATAGAGTGATTTATATTAACCTTTATGTAGATATTGCAGAGTTGCAGTACGTAGTTGTAAATAAAAGAATGAAGAAAAGTAAAAGTGGCCTCGAACTCGGAGTAAATACACAATGCCCAATAAATTAAATAAAGAAATTAAAGCCTGCATTAATTCAATATACTATAAAAAATGAAAATAATCAGTTTACTTTGACAACGAAAGACTTGAATTCAATTAACTAGTTTCCTGTCTTAATTGCAAAGTAGTTCCGGTATAGTCTAACTAACAGATCATCATCTTGCTCTTAGATAAGGTTTACTCTTGTCAGTTGTCGGTGCCCGTGCCTCCTTGACCACGGTAGTCAGGTCATCTATTTCACTAACAATATAATACTCCCTCCGACCTCAAATTAGTATTCTATTTGAGATTTTTTCTAAAAAATAAGCATCTCTTTACACATTTGAATTAAAAAAAAAAAGTTAACAAAGTTTCAGTTTTATCTCTCATTTAATCGATATAGATTAATAGCGCTAATTTCAAATGACTTTCCAAACTATAAATAAGGGTAAGCAAAATTCATTCACTTTTCTTTTATTATTATTTTTTAAAATAAAGTTGTGTGGTAATCTCAAATGGAACACTTATTAGAAAATAGATAGAGTAATTAAAAGAATCACATATAGAGAGAGTCATGTTTAGCAGTTGAAAATTCATTTGAAAATTCGAGACACTGACCCTCCTTACACTTCAATAGGGACCAAAAGTGCACGCCACTGTATATGTGAGAGGAGAAACTATGCCCCATTGGGAACACCGAATCTCTTCTCATATTTTAAAGTCACAAGATACAATTTAAAAATGACTATTTATAGATGATGTATGAATGAAGTATAACATTAAACCTCCCGTGCTTTGCCGCTTAACTTCTATTTTTATTTTTATTTTTATTATTATTTTTTTTAGAATAACCGATTATGTGGTTAGAGGGGTATGGTGACCCTTTATTAGAAAATTTGAGAAAAAATGTATGAAGAGAACCTCAACATATAAAAAGATGCAAAATGCAGATATTACTATAGTTTGAATACAGACTCATGACTCACTGACAAGTCTAAGACTAGCCTATCCAAATGGATTAGTCCACAAATGTGGCCCCTGGAAGCTCAGGGGCTGGATAAGTAACAGACGTGTGCCGCTTGCAGCTCGTGCAAGAGCTTCCGCAGCTGAATTTGCCTATCCAAAGATGTGCCAAGTAGTAAAAGAACCCCAATGCTTGAATCTGCCATATCTGTCGTAAAAAAAAAAAAAACAAAATTCCAAGGAGTTCTGAACAACCTACAAACCATATTGACCAAAGTAAGGGAGCCTCTACTTTTTACTTTTATTTAAATAAGTATATTATAACATTGTCATACAATTAGTAATTAGTAAGAGAGATAATCCAAACTAGTGTAGCTTTTGCAAGTTTACAACAATCATGCAATCCCAAAAAGAAAACAAAAACAAAACAACCACGAGCCAAAAGCAGTTGAGGTCACGAAGACGCACCCACCCAGTTGTTAATTTTCCCACGGGAAAATTAGGCCCTGTTTGTTTTGATTCTCAAAACATGGTTTTGAGAAAAGTTTTAATTTTATAATAATTTTTCATCATTTTCAATACACCTTTTTACATTTTTCAATACATCTTTTTACATTTTTCAATACAATTTTAATATTATAAAATCAAAATAAATCTCAAAACTATATTTTGAAAATCATACCACACAGGGCCACATTTCTAGTCTATATCTTGACCTAAGTATCAGATTTAATCTACATTCTTTAATAACTATCAAATGTAGTTCATAATGTATCATTTTTTTCAATTCCAGTTCAGAAAACGGAAAGTTGATTCAAACTAACGGTCTCCTCATTCACGCGTTAGTCAAATAGAGAATCTCATTTGAAAACAAAAATGCGAGTAAGTTAATTTATGAGCAAAAAATTATCTTGTATTAAAGGGTGCTTTAATATTTTCTAAACTTGAGGAGATATTTTAATATTTTATCAAATCTTATGGGTATTTTATAAACATTAATCTTCACAAGATTACAGTGAAAATTACAGAATTCGAAAGAACTTGGGAGATGATTTAATATCCCTCATCACCTGTTTAATTTCTTTTGGCAAGATCATCCTTAACCTTTCATTTTTGTGCTGATGGTGACTAGGAAAATAACTTATGCATACTAGGTGTTTGTGGAAATGCGGACTGGCTTCAATGATTCCTTGATTAATTCTTCTTGTGGGACGCTCTTTCATTTCTTCTTGAAGAAACAATTACAGAAAAATGGGAATAAAATCCTAAGGAGTTTGTGGAAAAGACTTCAACTACTTGAAAGATTTCACCGTTTTTTTTTCAGGGAAGGTTCTGAAAGGGGAAACAGGCAGTCCTGCATTTTTGGAGAACTGGGTCACTAAGACCACCATTAAGTTAACAGCTGGTGAATCGGCCTTCGATGTCACATTTGATTGGGACGAAGAAATTGGAGTTCCGGGAGCCTTCACTATAAAGAATCTTCACCACAATGAGTTTTACCTCCGGACACTCACTCTTGAAGATGTTCCCGGCGGCCACGGTCACATTCACTTTGTTTGCAACTCCTGGATTTATCCCGCTGAAAAGTACGAAACTGACAGAGTTTTCTTCTCAAATCAGGTATTATTCAACTCTCAAATGGATCTTTTAACTGTAAGATGGGAGATTATTGTCAATGATTGACTCAGGGGTGGCAATTAGGGTTGTAAATGGGTTGACGAGTCATTTTTAATGTGTTGTGTTCATGTCGTGTCAAATATTGCCACAAAAGACAGCTCGCAGCTGAAAATGCTGTTTAATGATAACTGTGCAGGCATATCTTCCGAAGGATACACCAGCAGCACTGCAATGGTACAGAGAACAGGAATTGGTAAACTTGAGAGGAGATGGAACAGGTGAGCGAAAGAAATGGGACAGGATATACGACTATGATTATTACAATGATCTGGGAGATCCAGACAAGGATTCCAGCCATGCTCGTCCTGTCCTCGGAGGATCTGTCGAGTACCCTTATCCTCGTCGGGTAAGAACTGGAAGACCTCCTACTAAGAAAGGTCAGTTTTCGATTTTCAGCATCCATGTTAATCACTGATTACTTCGCTAAAATCAAATCGATATTGTCATTAACATGTTCACTGCATATTTTGTCTGCAGATCCTAAATCTGAGAGTAGGTTGCCATTTCTAATGAGCTTAGACATATATGTTCCTAGGGATGAGAGATTTGGACACTTGAAGATGTCAGACTTTCTTGGTTATGGATTAAAATCGATTTTGCAACTCATTCTGCCAGAGATTCAAGCTAAATTCGACAGTACACCCGCAGAATTCGACAGTTTTGAAGATATCTTGAAGATCTATGAAGGAGGAATCAAGCTACCTCAACAGATAACTGAAAGCATCCCTGTTGAATTCCTCAAGGCATTTCTACCAATGGAAGGTGAAGGTTTTTTAAAGTACCCAATGCCTATGGTCATCAAAGGTAATCCAGTAGTTTTACTACTCACATTGTGTGTGTCTTCCCATACTTTTTAGTCTAAGTTAGTTTACATCTGAATATCTTTCGAAAACATTCCTAAAGAGTTTGCGTGATTTTCAAACAGCGGATAAATCTGCATGGAGAACTGATGAAGAATTTGCCAGAGAAATGCTGGCTGGAGTGAACCCTGTGATAATTTGTGGACTCCAAGTAGATCCCTTGCTCAATCTTTCATTTTCCTGCCATTAGAGGGAATAAGTTGTTCAGTTTATGTTGATACATTATATGCTATAAGAGATACATGATGCATCAAAGGCTATACACGATACTTCAACCCTTTAAATCCATACTTTTTTTTTTTTTTTTCCTATACTGCTTTGAGTAAATTTCATAGCAAATATGTTTATTAGAATTTTCTTTCCTCAGGAGTTTCCTCCAACAAGCAAGCTGGATCCTAAAGTCTATGGAAACCAAACCAGCACCATCACCAGAGATCACATAGAGAACAGCTTGGATGGATTAACTGTGGATGAGGTATATGACAAATTTCAAGGGAAGTATTGTTTTTTCAAGTCTGAAAGTTGTGACATTCTGTTTACTTGCAGGCAATCGAAAGAAATCGTCTATTCATACTGAATCACCACGATACACTTATGCCTTATCTGAGGCGAATAAATGCTACAACTACAAAGACATACGCTTCAAGAACTCTGCTCTTTCTGCAAAAAGATGGAACACTGAAGCCGTTGGCCATTGAGCTGAGCCTTCCACATCCAAATGGAGATCAATTTGGTCCCATTAGCAAAGTGTACACGCCTTCTGAACACGCGGGAGTTGAACATTCCATTTGGCAACTGGCTAAAGTTTATGTTACAGTAAATGACTCGGGCATCCATGAGCTTATCACACATTGGTAATACAGAACAAACTTGACTTTTCACAAATTTTAGTTTCTTTCTAGAATTGGAACCTTCGATTGATGTTCTCATTTCTCTTAACAGGTTGCGCACGCATGCAGTAATCGAGCCAATAGTCATCTCAACAAATAGACAACTAAGTGTGCTTCACCCCATTCATAAGCTTCTCCATCCCCACTTTCGGTACACAATGCAGATAAATGCTCTAGGTCGTCAGATCCTGATAAATGCAAAAGGGGTCACTGAGGCTACTTTGTTTCCTTCAGTGTATACAATGGAAATGTCATCCTTTATTTACAGGGATTGGGTTTTCCCGGAGCAAGCACTACCAGCTGATCTCATCAAAAGGCAAGATTTCTTATCACAATCTTTATGGTATTGGTTTAAGAACCTTTTTTTATTTTATTTGTGAGGTATGTGTATAGATCTTTCAAGTCTCAATGAATGGGGATCAGATCTTCTGTCAGCCCGACCTTTATCAACCCTCTCACAATGGAAGGTGGGAGAGGGTTGATAAAGGTCGGGCTGACAGAAGATTTCATGGCCAATGAATGACATACTAGTCCTACTCCCTCAGAAATGTGGCGGTTGAGGACTCAAATTCCCCTTATGGGATCCGCTTATTAATCGAGGACTATCCATTTGCTGTTGATGGTTTGAAGATCTGGTCAGCAATCAAAACTTGGGTGACAAATTACTGCAGATTTTACTACAAAACTGATGAGATGGTTCAAGAGGACACAGAGCTCCAATCCTGGTGGAAGGAAGTCAGAGAAAAGGGACATGCTGATAAGAAAGATGCACAATGGTGGCCTCAAATGAAGACAACTGCTGAGTTAATTGAATCATGCACTATCATAATATGGCTATCTTCTCCTCTCCATGCAGCAACCAATTTCGGACAGTGGCTTTATGCGGGGTATCAGCCGAATCGCCCAACAACAAGCCGGAGATTCATGCCCGAGCCGGGAAGTCCCGAGTATGAGGAACTGAAGACTAATCCAGATAAAGTTTTCCTGAGAACCATAACAGCCCAACTCCAGACTCTGCTAGGCCTTTCTATCATTGAGATTTTGTCAAGGCATAGTTCTGATGAGGTTTACCTGGGACAGAGAGAAAACCCCGAATGGACGAAGGACCGGGAACCACTGGAAGCTTTTGAAAGATTTGGGAAAACTCTATCAGGAATTGAGGAGGAAATTCTGCAGTTGAATGCAGATGCAAAATGGAAAAACAGGGTTGGACCTGTAAAGGTTCCATACACATTACTTTTCCCTACAAGTGAAGCTGGGATAACTGGCAAAGGTATTCCCAACAGTATAACAATTTGAAAGAATTCCTCCTGCATGGAGTGCATGAGTAAAAGAAAAAAGCACACATTCTTATATATTTTCCTGTCAATTCAGTTTATGCATGAATAATTATCCATATGCACATGCATGCCTCCTAGATTAAATCTATTATTAGTTGGAACTTGAATTTTTGAAGGGTAAATTACAATTAATCCCTTGAGGTTTGGCGAAACTGCCATTAATAATCTCTGATATTTAGGGACTATTGGGTATTTTATACAGAACTTGCAAAATGATAAGAAACTACAAAGAAAAGTGGCAAAAAATAAAACAGGACCTAATCTTATTACATTTATTAAATTCTTCAAATCGTGCTAGACATTTTCGTTTAGACTTTAATTGTCTCTTTTATGTGCAATTGTTAAGGGACAAATATCCTTATAGAAACATGTGAAGTGTGTGGCTAAACCAATAACGAAAGTTTCATGAAGGGACGGGAGCAGGCTACCATGAGACAAAAAAAATCTTCTTTCTAAGAGATTTGATTCGGAATTCTTATATGTCCAATGTTCAATATTGAAATAATTTTCATGCCAACAAACAATTCGAAATACCTCGACTTTTTAGGACATAATTATTAGCAAGATTGCAAAATTTTTGCAATTGTTTCTCATAGAGAAAGTTCTCTTGCTTTTTTTATCAATTGTTTTTTGGGAATTGACAAAGTAGTGTACATTTTGATCAATAAATTATATCTTATCCTAATCAGTGCTATTTGACTCGGACCTGTTCTAAAAAAATCGAGGTATTTTGAAGTAAAAAAAAAAAATGAAAGAATGAGTTGAATAATCGTTTTCTTAGCCATTAACTCGGCAAATAGTCAACATGTGAGTGTTCTAAACTATACTTCTCCAAATTTTCAATCAATATCAACCACCAATCAGTCCAGAATAAGCTAGTCAATCAAAACAATGAATAAGCTGACTCAAAATAAGACTGAACCCTTTGAGCATATAAAAATATAAAAATCAGACTCTTGTATCATTAAGTTGATCATTTCAAAATTTCAATCCAATGATAGTCCAAAAAGTCTCATAACTTAGAAAATGTATATAACTCCAAAAACCTACATAATGATCTCTCAAACAACATAACAAACTTAAAAGTTTTGGAACGCAAAATCAGGTCGACTTACATTGCAGACTAGTCGACTCGCACTGAAAGCTTTACACGAAAATTAATATTCTACAGAAATCATTACACTCAAATTTTTTTTAATGTATTCACAAGCACGTACAAGTCTTTCTCGGCCAGCAAAACAACAAACACAAATTATTTATTAGCAAAAAAAGAGAATTATAAGAAAACACAAGAATAAGGACAAACCGAGAAAGGCTTTAGATGGACACACTATTGGGAATTCCTTTCCCAGTCAGCCCAGGTTCGCTGCTGGGAAACAACAGTGTACGCCACCTTCACAGGCCCCGTCCTGTTTTGCAATCCTGGATCGTTGTTCATCTCTGTAATCTTTTCCTCAATTTCCGACATCTTTTTCCCGAATTTCTCGAAAGCTTCCAATGGTATCGAATCATCCGTCCATTCCGGAGTGTCTCTCTCTCCGAGATAAACTTCATCGGACGCATGCCGGGACAGGTTCTCGATCAAGGACACACCGATCAGCGTCTGCAGCTGTGGAGGGATCGTTTCCAGGAAAACCCTTTCAGGGTTCGATTCCAGGTCGGGATACTCAGGAGTCCCGGGCTCCGGCATGAGCCTCCGGCTTATCGTGGGGCGATTTGGGGGGGTAACCCACGTAGGAGTACTGCCCGAAATTCACCGCCGCGTGGAGCGCGGAAGAAATCCAGATTATGATGGCGCAGGAGTCGATTAAGTCTCGACGGGTCTGCATTTTGGGCCACCAGGGCTCTGATTTCTTGTCGCCATGGCCTTCCTCCCTCAGCTCTTTCCACCAGGACTGAAGCTCGGTGTCTTCCTGAACCATTTTGTCGGTTCTGTAATAGAAGTTGCAGTAGTCATCCACCCAAGTATTGATGGCTGACCAGATTTCGAGCCCGTCAACGGCGAAAGGGTAATCTTCAATGAGTAAACGGAGCCCGTGTGGAGCATTCGGATCCTCGACTGCCATTCCCCTGTTAAATAAGCAAGTAACACGATTAAACGAGTAAAGTTCAATCACTTCTGACTAGAGGTGGGAATCTTTAACACGGCACGAATACATAAAAAGTGAATAGTTAACTCATTTATAATTGGAATTGCCAGCCTTGAAAGAACTGTGACAATTTCTGACACGACACTATAAAAAAGACAGATCAACTTGTATACAATCCCAATTGCCACTCACTACCTGTTTAAGCATAAAAACTCAAATTGCACAAATTTTCCCCTGATTTTGAAGAAATCTGTCTTCAAAAGAATGTTCAAGAGTGGCTTACCGCTTGATGAGATCGGCGGGGAGAGATTGCTCAGGGAAAACCCAATCTTTGTATAGAACTGCTGACAATTCCATTGCATATTTTCCAAGGAAAACTGTAATCTCAAGAAGCCCTCCTGCATTGACCAGGACTTCGTGACCCAAAGCATTAATATTCATCGTGTCACGGAAGTGTGGATGCAGAAGCTTATGAATCGGATGAACCACGCTCAATTGCCTGTTTGTTGCAATCACAAACGGCTCGATTGCAGCATGTGTATGTAACCTACAAAAAAGCAAAAAATTAAAAAAATTAAAAAAAAAAGCATAATGGTGAGAGGAATGGCTTGTAACCTATGAGGTCGTGAGTTCGAACTTCAGAGGTTACATGGGTGAAAAGAAAAAAAAATACCAGTGGCTAATGAATTGATGAACGCCAGAGTCATTTACAGTGACATAAGCCTTAGCCAATTGCCACAGCGAAGCTTTGACTCCATGTTTGGAAGGGGTGTATACTTTGCTAATTGCGCCAAACTCATCTCCGTCAGGATTTGGCAAACTTAGCTCGATGGCTAGTGGCTTCAATGTTCCATATTTTTGCAGAAAAAAGTAGGGTTCTCGAGGCTTATGTCTTTGTAGTCGTCGCGTTTATTCGCCAGAGGTATGGCATAAGTGCGTCGTGGTGATCCAATATGAATAGCCTGTTTGTCTCGATTGCTTGATCAGGTAAAATTTACAAAACTTCATCAGTGACAATTTCCGATACGACACAAATTCAACATGTTAAAAGCGTTCGATCAACAACCCATGTACAACTCGAATTGCTACACAGCCTAAATCAATGCATCTCTTAGTTACCTCATCGATTGTTATCCCATCTAAGCTATCCTCCACTTGCTCTCGGGCAATTGTACTGTCTTGTTTACCATACATTACGCCGTCGAGCTTGCTTTTTGGAGGAAACTCCTGCACGAATAAAGGAAATAAAAATTTAATTTAAAATGAGGATTGATTACCCATACTAAGTGCAAAAGAGAAAAAATCGACCCAAAGATTGCTTACAACAATTTATATTTAGAATAGTCTACTTTTAGCTATTTCCGGACACAATAATCATAATAAGTCCATGGTAGAGCGTTCTTTTGCGGAGCGAGCATATAACAATTTAAAAATGCCATCAAATTTATTATTCTCTCTAGTCGTTGTGTTAATATTATAATGTAGAGAGATTAAAAAATATAATTAAGAAATAAAGAAACAACACATAAATTAAAGGTTCCACTTTGATTTTAATTACCTCGATACGCTTGATAATTATAGGGTTCACTCCAGCAAGCATTTCTCTTGCGAACTCTTCATCTGTCCTCCAAGCATACTCGTCCACTGCTCGAACGAAAAATTAGAACTTCTTCAGAAAGATCTATTTGACTAATTACTAAGAACAGAGAAAATCGCAACTCAAAAGTTGGAAAGATTATTCAGTACATCTGTTACACTATATATAATAGTACAACCCGAGACAATTACTTAGGTAAAATTATAATGTTGTGAAACTATCATAAAAACAAGGGGTCGAATTTCCGCTATTATTATGATTGGTGTGCGGCACTAGTAGTCCGGATTGGAAATATTATACGTATACCTTTGATAACCTGTGGAGTTGGAACCCATCACTGCGGAGAAGTTGTTTGACTATCTCCGGGTGGATAATTTCAGCAATTCTTGTCAGAAAATGAACATTTGGATGATTAGTCCCGTTGCCGTAGAGTTTAAGGATATCCTCCAAGCTATGAAATTCATTCTTGATCATTCTTCCATGAAATAGAGCCTGAAACTCAGAATTGAGGACTTGTGCTATAGATTTCAGTCCGTAAGCTATAAAATCTGACAATTTCAAGTGCCCGAATCGTTCATCCCGCGGAACATAAATGTTTAAGCTCCAAAGCGCCGCTAGCTTGCTCTCGCTCTTTGGATCTGTTTTCATGAAATGAAAAGTTCATGCTTGTCGAAAATGCCGATTTTTTTAACAGGGTTTTGAAATTATGAGTACAAAGGTTAAATCACTTCATTATTCTCTTAGGTTAAAAATGTTTTATTTTAGCCACTCAATTTCATAAATAGTTTCTAAATGATTATAAATTTAAATCTAGACAACGTTCAAGCTGTTTTCCCTTACCATTCACACACGTTTACCAAGGGAAGTGAAAAAGTTAAATAACTTTATTTGCCTCTTAATCAAGTTGTGTTGCGACAGCGCACATGCTAGCTGGAAACAGCTCGAAGGCTGTTCTGGAATTTGAATTTGTGACCATTTAAAAACCAATTTTTTGTCTAAAATTATATTCACCTTGGTTTTGGTGAAACTACAAATACCACATCGAGTTTCCCAAAAATTACAAATGCCCTCATGATTGGTGCAAAAATTTACAAGATAACAAATAGGTCCACAGAATTTCACCTAAGATGGAGGTATCAATAATTATGACCAATCACAGGGGAGGGAAATGTAAGGTTTGAAATACTCGGGGAGGTGTTTGTAGTTTCACATTAAAATTAGGGAGATAAATGTAATTCACCTTTTTTTAAGGACGAAAACAAGACAAAAGTACAAGTTAAAAGGACAAATGAAATGATTTAATAATTAACCTAAAAAATTAAAAAAATATTATTGAATATACTAAGTTACAGAGATTGGTTAAACCTGTTTTTGTTGGTGGTCTGCCTGTTCTTCCCCTACGAGGGTAATGTTAGTCTTCTGATCCTCCTAGGACGGGACGAGCATGATCTTCACCTTTGTCTGGATCTCCCAAATCATTGTAATAAGCATAATCATAAACCCTGTCCCATTCCTGGAGCTCTCCAGTTTCATCTCCTCTCAACTTCACTAGTTCTTCTTCTCTGTATCGGCGCAGTGGCGCTGATGTTTCACTCGGAAGATACGTCTGATTGAATGCAACATTAGAGCATAATTAGAATATTACCTTTCTGTTCTATTGATCTTTCTACATTAGTAAAGGCAAATGACATATTAAAGGCACTCAGTTATTCTCAGTTCGACTTTTTCGGAGACCAAATTATATATCTGCTCCTAAAATTTAAACGTTTGAGATGTTACTTTAGGATAAATTCACTATTACAAATTGAGCTTGTAGTATATAACCTTAAAAGTGCCAAAAATAACTTTAGAAGCATAACTTTAGAGTAAGGAAATAGAACTTTAGAAGATACTCTTGCGACCGTAACTTTAGGCCTACGACACCACTTTAAGGGCCAAAAATAACACTTTTATCATCTCGCAAGAGTATCTTCTAAAGTTCTATTTCCTTAATCTTCTAAACTTTTTTCATTATGCATAACTTTTTTATACCCAAGGTAACAGTTTTTGTTAAAAGTGTTGCTTATATGTTCAATTTATATTTGTGATTCTGGGGATCATGAAGTAATTTGTTGAAACATCAAAGTCCAAAATGTAATTTGGAAAGGTTATTCAAGGGCAATTCTTTTCCATTCCATTTCATGAAAATCATCAAATTTTTTTTTCTCAAAAATATTATACAAAGAAACAACATCATTTTTGTCTCAATTTAAAAATTCTTTCTCAATTTTCACTCACATAAATTCAACAAATAACATAATCATTATATTTTTTCTTCTCTTTTTTACACAAATCCCCAAAAGAAACTCTTTCCAAAAAATATTCTTTTTCTGAAACAAAAATTTCTCATTTGAGTTTGGAAAAGAACTGTAATTTAGGTATTGAAAATGCAATTTACCCATTTTATTTGGTGAGTATGACATCTCGTGAACTGTCAAAAGCATACTCCTACCGCCATTATGTTAAATTTGAGGGTTAACTCGAACAAAAAATAGATTGCACATTCTTTAAAGCTAAGTTTTCAAGGGCAGAAAAATAGAAATAACAACTTTTAAAATAAAAATATGCCTGATTTGAGAAGAAGACTCGATCACTTTTGTACTTAGTAGCCGGATAAACCCAAGAATTGTAGACGAAGATTATCGGGCCGCCATGGCCAGAGACATCTTCAAGTGTGAGTGTCTTGAGGTAGAATTCACTGTGATGAAAATTCTTGATGATGAATGCTCCGGGAACTCCCATCTCTTGTTCCCACTCGAAAGAGACGCTGAAAGCTGATTCTCCAGCAATTTCATGCGTGTTGGCACTCACCCGATCTTCCAAATAAGCAACACTTCCAAGTTTCCCACGAACTCCATCTTCTACTTGGAGCCGAGCATGTTTGTTACCATGATTTTTAAAATGCACGTGTTTTGATGTAAATGAATAATCAAATACGGAAAGTGTGTATATGTAAAAATGCGGAGCACGTTAAATAGTAAAAATATGTGTCTAGGATACTAAAAAGTTATTATATAAAATATAAAATTGGATGTTTATTAAGACAAAATTCGACAAATATTTAAGGAATTTTAATAGAATTAATAAATTTTAAAAACTTAAAGTCCAAATCATATTTTAACTCAATCTATTCTTATTTTGAAGTTTTTTTTTATAATTTTTTTTTATGGGAATAACTCAAAATATACCACAAATAATTACCGACACCACTTGCGGGACTGTACTGTTGGAGATTTTCCAATAATCAGCTACGGAAAAAGGAGAAAAACTAAAGAAGAGCAGCTGTCCGAGGCGCCGTGCAAGTCGCACAAGACCTAGGACAATGTCCATGAGTAGCTAAACCAAGCTAACTGGAGCTGTAAAAGCTCCTGTACGATTCGCACAGGAACTCGGAAGAGCTCCAGAAGCTTTGGGAGAGTACACGTCCGACTCGGATGTGTGCTCGGACGAGTTCCAGAAGGCTTCTGATGTAGAGTAGAATACACGTCCGACTCGGATGTGTGCTTGGACGAGCTCCAGTAAGGTTTTTCCTATCCTGAAGTGTTGCATCTTTTCACGAAAAGTGTAATTCTGGATTCAATTGTTATCCGAATTGAGTTCCGTTTCTTCCTACATTTTCCTAAGAGGTGTGACTATTGAATAACACCCTTCGAAGGCCTATAAATAGACTCCTTAAGACGTTGGTTTAGACAACGAATCATTCTCATCTTACAAGTTATTCTTGCACTTTTCACACTTGTTCTGTAGTTTGTTTGAATAAGTGCATACTTCTAATGATCATCTTCATCTTATCTCAAAAGGATATTAGACATGAACTCCTTGCACACATAAGGGAACTAATAAAGACTAAAGGAAAGTGCATTTGCACGATTTGAAGAAGCATTTACTATTTTCTACCATTGTATTATATTAGTAGTTCTTTTCATAAATAAATTTCAGTTTTATTTGGTTCTTTATGTTGTAAGATCCCATTGTTGTTCAGAAATATCCATCATGTACAACTCCAAATAAGAATTTACTTAAAGAACATACTCTCTTCGTCTTCTGTTTAAGAAAAAATTGACACGCAAAAATATTTTAATTTGAATTTGTTACATAGCGTATTGTTATTAACATAATTAATAATTAATGTGTAGTTTATAATTAATGTTCATTAGAAAATAAAGATATAAATAAAAAAAATATAATATTAAATTACTTTATTAGATTTTGTACTTTAATTACCATTCATGAGAAGTCGTATATTTTAATAACAGTACTATATATAGTAACACTTGTAATATGATCAACAATATAAATTTTGCCACTTGACAATGATTTTTTTTAATAGAAATAAGATAAAATAGAATGCAAGAAAATAAAAGAAAAGTAAATAACACCGGCTGTTACGCCTCACAATTTGTGCCCATGTTTATTGAATCTGCAGTAGTCTTCTTTTTTTTTTTTTTCCTAAATGTTTTGAAGCACTATCTAATTATTTTATCATGACGTGAAAATAAGTACATCTTACTCAGCCATAATATGTTAAATATTATAATAAGTTTTAATTATTTTTTCAATATAATTTTTTACTATTCAGTTATACCTTTTTATATTTTCAATACACTTTTTACATTATAAAATTATTTTCCAAAAACATGTTTTCAAAACCGTTTTCAAAACAATAAAAAACAACAGGCCCTAAAAAATTTGAAACCATCTGATGTGACGCAAAAATTACAACGAAGGAAACGATGCTTCTTCACGGCCCAATAGACGTTTGTAATGAACAATAACCCAATTTGTATGAAGTTGTGCTGTGAAGGGAATGAACGAAATTGAGATGGATTAAGTGATCTAAGTTGCTGAGCTTGGCCAATATGATGAAGCTTGATGATTTTGCACTGCTCCGTTCACCAATTGATGATTAATTCAGAAAAGGAGCGGGGCTTTCCCCCCTGTATAGGCTCCGACGATCAAGTCAGTAATATGAAAGAGAATAAACAATATGGAACAAGAATGTTTAAAGAAATTGTAAATGAGAGAACAGCTTTAAGAAATGCTAGAAATTGCTTATTGGAACCTGCCTGAATGAGGCTTGTGCCTGAGTATTTATAAACTTATTCTTGATAGTTCCGTTGAGTAATGGAGACATACGCTCCCACTTATTCCTTGTGCAATGATGTTTTTTGCCTTTCCGGGAAAACTGGCTTTAGCTTTTGGCTCCACTGTCATAATTGCTCTGCACATACTAAAATAATGGTCCTACCATGATATATTATTATCTTTATTTTCAGGTCGGCTTAACCGATCTAATCTTACATTACCGACCTAAATAGAGATGAGTTAACAGTTGACCGATCTAACTTCATTAAGTTTTTACCGACCTGGGATTCTTGAGTAATACTGACATAATCATACCGATCTGAGCTATAAGGTCTACCAATCTAAGATTAGTTTATTCCGACCTAAGCTTTAGTGAGTTTTCTTGTTCAGTTCATGACCAATATAAGATTATATGACCGACCTAAATTTGTAACAGAGACTCGTTTTGTGTGATCTTTCTGACCTGAACATGGATCTGGGCTTCTTTATCTTTTACTGTTTCTTAGTTTTTAATTAACTGGGCTAGGCCCAATGGGGATTTCAATTTTATGCACATCACCATCCATTTCTTTTACAGCAACCAACCTTTTTTACTCTTAAAACTTTCTGTATGTGACACCTCTACTTCCCAAAACACATCAAAGCACCCATGAATGATATTGTCGAAATTGACTCACTTATATGACTTAGTACCTCATAAAATTCTGAATATTAAATTTTATAAGCTAATTTGAAAATTAAATTTTTTAATATAAAGTTTATGATTTTACAACAATATTAGTTTTAAAATATTGGTAACCAAACTAAAATTAAAATATCTTAGAACAATAGAAAATGTCATAGTACTTTTAAAATTGAAAAAAAAAATTAGAGTTTTCAAGCTAAGACTAAAAACTTTCCAACTAAACTTAGTTAAATACATACTAGAGAAAAGTTAATTAAAAATTATTAAAATTTTCCACAAAAAAATTGATAATTTTATTTAATTAACAATTTTAATAAATTAAGGAAACTAATTAAGTTCATAAAGGAATGTGAAAATTAATGAGATCAAATTGAGATTAAAACAAGTTACAAGAAGGATCCATTCAAAAAATTATTAAAATTAGTAAGTTAGATTAATAAATAAAACTAAAATAATGGGAAGAAATGGAAAATAAATTAATAAGGACTTCAACAAGTGGAAAAAAAAAAAAAGAAAAAAAGGAAGCCTTCTTTTCCCCAAACCCAAAACCCATGACTCTCTCTTCCCCTTCTTCTCTCGCAGATCTCTTCTTCCTCTTGCCCTTTCCTAAGTTTTCCCACAGAATCCCACGCCTTCACCTTCCCCATCTATTCTCTCCTCCTTCCACGGCATTACAGCAAGAAGAAACCCATACCAAACGTGAATTACTTACCTTCTCCCACACTCGATCTCAAATAAAAGAAACCCCAAATGGAAACAAAAATTGGACGAAGGAATTCAAACTTCTTAGAACCTAAGAAGTCACATGAGGTTGATTGTGAGAAGTAGGGGAGAAGAAGTATTAAGGGTTATAAAAGGCCACAAGGAAAACCGGTCAAGAGGTAGGTTTCTTCACCCTTTTCAATCTAACCTTATAATTACACAAAGCATGTAGAAATTTGGAAATTGATGTACTAAGCGTCCTAAAAATTTGATTTTGAGTACGTATTTACATGTTTAGTAGATGTTTTATTCATTGAAACTTTGATAAATTTTTTGGGTTTAAATTAAGTAGAAACATGGCAAGTCCCACGAATAAATCTGAGAATAGTATGGTAAAATTGATTGGAAAATCTCTTGGGGAACCCTCTGTAGGTGTTGTAAAAAGATCGATGTAATTGTGTTTTTTTGTTGAGGGTTGCTAGATTTATAGAATGGAGTTTAGAAAGTTTTAAATGTGTTAAAGAGAATACCCGTTGTTTTGTGACTGCTTAAAAATGATAGAAATATGTTTTCGGATGCATTGGTGATTGGGAATCCTCAACTGAATAAAGAAATTTGTGTCTATGATAAATTTTAATTGTAATTTTCTTGAAACATGGAGCTGGCAGAAAAAGTGTAAATAACAACTTCTAATTACTAGACACATTAAGAATTATGTCTGAATAAACGGGAGTAGGTTTTTCTACTGATAATTGAAGAAAAATTGTGTTGGCCGTTTCTAACATCAGTACTAATGTTATGCAGGTTCATCGGAAACATACAATTGTTGTTACCTAATTTTCATTCTTTTAATTAATGTTTTGTTGTAAAAATGAAGCTTTTTGACATTATATGCCTTTCTATGTTTTATGGTGTCAATCTAAAGAGTCCTCGTTCATCTATCACTTCTTTCCTATTTTTGTAGGTCATGAAAGATCGAAAGGTTGTTGCACAACTTGTAAAGAGAGCTGAAAGGGCTGGGTTTAAGGCAACGGTTCTTACCGTGGATACTCCAAGACTTGGACGTAGGGAAGCTGATATCAAGAATAGGTGAATAAATAAGAACATTATTCTTCTTCCTCCTTTTCAAAGTTGAACAACTTCAGTAATTTGTAATTGGTCTTCTTGGTTTATTGTTGCATTCATCCTCTTCATACTTGGGGCTTGTTATTAATATGTGAAGAATGACATTGCAAAGTTAAACAGATTTGTTTTGGCAGCCTATTTGATCTTGAAAGTTTTACTGGCTCATCATAAAATTGTAGAATTCTTAAGTTTGATTCCAGGACTACTTTTGTATCTTTGTTCCAAGTTTTAGCTCGAAAAGACTATTATTTCTCAAGATTTGATTTTTGCAAGTTAGGAGAAGCCTTATGCATAAACTCTGCAACAATCAACTTTGATTCTTTGTTTCTCCAGATAAGATACCTCTGGAATTTATATGCCCTGCATGAAACTAAAGTGTATGATGTATAGTATGACACATTTAAGTTTATCCTCCTTTAAGAGTTTTTGAAGTCATACTTTTCTATTAAAAATTTCACTGCCTTCTTTCTTCTGGTAGTTTAGGAATGTTTTAAAGTTTTCCATTTTTACATTCACTTGACCTTATTGCACTTACATTGAGTGAGTTCTATTTACTAAGATGAAAGTAGGATACTTTCTCATTCTTAACAACTTAAACAAATTATGCATGTTGATTTATCATATTAGAATTAGTGGAGGTTGATAATTTTAGAAAATTTGTTTTGGTAAATGCTTAGGACTAAGTAGCTAGGTACTATTTAAAAGTAACACATGATACTTGTACTCAAAGTTGCTTCGTTAGTTGTTAGACAAATTATTGAGACTGCTTTTGATCTATTGAAATCATGGAATTTTCGAAGTTTACTTATGAAATTTATGAATGTTTGAAATATTTTGAAGTTTGTGAGAATCTGTTATGGTATGTATAAATATTTGGTTGGCTCAAGCGTACACTGCTGAATTCGAACAATTTGAACTTGAGAACTGGATTTCGAAAAGTGAAAACCAATTGAGCTTGAAATTTGATGTGTGAAAACATGGGTTATTTGGGTGTGGTAGGTATGATTTCTGGAAATCCTTTCAACTACAGGGAACATGGGCTTACTCAAAACATGGTTAAACGTTGAGCCCTATGATTTTAAAAAGGTTTCCAAAAGTGTGTTGAATTTTTTTGAATCGGAACTTTGATTGTAATCTTGTTGAACTTAGAATCTAAATCTTACCTTTTGAGTATAAGAGAAGAGAAGGAAGCACACTTTGTTTTGAAAGTGAGATTTCTGGAAACCTTTTATGTTTGTTCTCTTTGATGTTTTCTAAGAATACTTTTAGGCTTTTGAGAGTGTTTGGTAAGTTTAAATCCCATAAGAAACTACAGAATGTTAGTGAGGTCATATGTATTGAAGTTTAATAAATAAGAAAAATATGTTTCATTATTCTAAAACGGGTCTTGGAATATTTCATTTTTAAGTGAGTTAGTTATTCCAAGAAACTAGAATGTTTACTAGTCATGTTACTAATTATGTGGAATTTATCATGATCATCTTGCCTCTATCTTTTTAAAGATATCGCTTTATCTTGCAACATCTTGGCAATATTGATGTGCATGATGTCAGTGGTGAAAAGCTGATTTTTTATGACTTCAAAATAATTGGCATGTACATTTATGTTTTTTTTTTTTCTCTTATTGTGTGTCCTGGTTTTTTTTTTTTTTTGGAAAAATGCAACTCCTTTCATAACTGTTATTTTTTATTGGCCCAAACATCAGAGAAGGCTTGCTGAAGTTTTTCCTGGAGTATAAGAATGATGCAGGTAAGGTCATTGTTTCTCACTTATGTATTGTTTCAAAACTGCATTTCGTTGTATTTCACTCGTGTGAATTCAGATTTTAAACAAATTTTACTAAAAAGAAAAAGGTTTCTTTTCGATGTAGGTTCTTCAAGCAAGTTCTTATGTTGACTGGAGATATGTGTTGTGAATTACTCGGTTATTTCTTCACACGTTCTTTCTTAACTGTTTGGTCAAACGTTTCTTTATAGCATGTTTATGAGATTTAATATAGCTTAACTATGTTGAGATATTTGTAAAGGTTATTATGGAAGTTTGTAAATGCCCTTATTAAAAAACTCTGCATTATTTTTCTCAGGACTCTGAAGAAGAATAGATGGATGGAAGCTAGCTCCAAACTCTTGGCACTTATGCTTACGTAGTAGCGAATATTTTATTTATATAACAATCAAACTATTATGATAGCATATTGATGAATGTCTCTTCCTTAGCTATTATTAAAGTAGTGTCTTGTGCAGTTGCTCTTATAAAATATACAGGGAATATTTTTTATGTATAGTGATTGGATCAAGTATGGTGTAATTGTGATGAATATTTATTCACATTTTGAAGATTACTTTTTATGTATAAAAAATAAAGTTGATTTGTTATTAAATTAGCAGATTAATATCTTTGAAGAATAGTGTGTTTAATGAATAACAATTTAACAATATACATATTTGAGATGATATTTAAAATAAGACGGGATATTTAAGAAGAAAGACTTGTCTTTAATTTCATTCGAGACGACATAGAACTGTCTCAATTGAGTGTCTCTAACTTTTGAATATTTAAGACACAATATTTGAGATAGGAAACTATCGTCTCTAAATCCATATGAGACGACAAATTGCTGTCTCAATTAAAATGTCTCAAATTTTTAACAACTTGAGACACAATATTTGAAACAGAAAAACAAATGTCTCAAATACGTTTGAGACAGTTGAGAAGCTATCTCAAATCTGTCTCAAAAACTACTTGAGACAGTTTTACTGTCTTAAAATTCTTTGCGACGGCTGCAATGGAGACGCCACATTTTCTGTCTCAAAGCTGTCTCAAAAATAGTTTTGAGACAGTAAATGCACTTATTGAGACAATTTTGGATGTGTCTCTAAAAGTGTCTTTTCTTGTAATGTATAGAGGGGCACTTCACTGTCGCCCGTTAAAGAGGCAATGACATCTGGTCCATCGGCGAACTTACCAACCATTTCAACAATTTCCTCCAACTCATCAGGACCATGTGATTCCTAACGAGTAACTTAGTATCCCAGTCACCTTGATAGCTGGCCAGCTAAAATGGCAGAAACCATTGATTTTGTGGTAATAAATGAACTGTCTCCTTACAATGTGTATCTCGGAAGGCCCGGGTTAAACCGCTTCCAGGCAGTGGCTTCCACCGTGCATTTGCTTTTAAAATTTCCTACTGTGGATGGTGTGGCTTGAAATCTCAATTGTCAATAGCAACTTAAGAAGAACTTAAGAGGGGAGGGGGTGAATTAGGTTCTTGATCCTTTAAAAATATTTCTTCTACAAAGAAGAACTTTGAAAAACCATTTTCAAAGACAAGTTTTAAAACCAATTCAAAACTAGATTTCTAAGTGAGGTGTGTGATTGGTGATTTGCAAAACATGAAAGCAAATAAACAAGGAGCAAGACACATCAAATTTATGGTGGTTCGGATACCCCTTGAATCCTACTCCACTCCCCACGTTCTACAACTTGAGATACCTAATCCTCTAGGAAACACTTAAAGGAGTGTTTCAATCCCTTACACTTGCTTAACTCTTTCTCTAGAGATTAAGACTTTTTCCTTGCCTAATCTAGCTCTAGACTTAGGACTTTACCCCTTTGCTTAATCAAAACTCTTGGATTAAAACTCCCTTGTCTAAGGCTAGCAATGGATCCTTTGCTCTATCATTCCTCAAGGATTTTAGGTCTTACTCAAGACTCCCCTTGCTTAGCAATTAGGACTTTTACAAATGCCTAACCTCAACCCCTTGAGATAGGACTTCTCCTTCTCTTCTTGCTCTCTCTTACTTCAGGCCTAACTCTTACTCAAGAGCGTAGGACTTTTCCTCACTTACAAGATGCCTACAACACTTACTCAAGTGTTTAGGACTTCCCTCAATATGTTTACAAAGTAAGAAAATAATGCTATGAAAAATAGCTAACAATTACAGTGAAGTTTTTCTATTCTAGCCCAACTTTGAAATAATTTGCTAGAAATTTGAATGATCTTTTGAGAGCTTTTGAACACTTGAAAATGTTGGAAATCAGATGGGAAGAGGTGTCTTGAGTGTTCTTGATGTGGGGGTATTTATAGGAGAATAGAGCACTTGAAAATGTTGAAAAATGGGCCTTCCTGAAGCACCTGCGACGCAGCCCGCGACAGTCGTGACTGTCGCAGGCTATCGTGGCAGGGCAAGCCCAGTGCACTCCTGCGCGTGCTGGTCACTATGCGAGGCCTGTGCGTGCAGCGCCTGTGCGAGCTGCGTGCAGCGCCTACCCTTGCGGAGTGCCGTCAGCCTTTGTCGGCCCTTAATTTGACATTTTTTCGTTTTAACTCCGTTTTCTTCGCCCTTTTTTGCGTTTGTTCACCCGTGAACTCTTCTCTTCATTTTCTAACTGAAAAAATCTGTGGGTCCCACTTAGGGACGTGCTTAAGACTCATTTTTCTTCTTTCTTCATTTGTTTGCCGTTTCTTCGTTTTAGCTCATTTTCTCATTTTCGTTTATTGCGTCGGTTCTATTTCTCTACATTTTTTTCACTTAGAATAACCATTAAATTAATTATCATATTTGTTAACTCGTCAATCAACATAAGGATTAAGACCAACCCGGTCTAACATGGCTTATCTTCGTTGTGATGTTAAACAGGCTCAACAGTGTTACACGGCTTCATTAAAAGAACTCGTCGGCTCCTAGGGATAAATCACCTCAAATCACCCCAGGGGGTAGTTCTTCTTGAATTATCGACATTATCGATCTAGGAGATCCAATGGGCCAGTCTGAACGACTCATAGAAGCTGGGGCTGAGGTCAAAGAATTTCCATTGGGGGCCGACCCAACTAAGGTAATCAAGGTAGGCCCTGACCTTCCCTTACAATTAGAATCAGATTTACTTAAATTATTACGGGAGTTTGCTGAAGTTTTTTCATGGGGCCTGGAGGATATACTGGGCATCTCTCGAGATATCCTTGAACACATGTTATCCATTGATGCTAGTTATAAGCTGGTCTGGCAAAAGAAGCGCTACTTTAGGGGAGAACGCAACAAATATGTTGAAATCGAGGTTAACTCTTTACTAGAGGTGTAGAATAATTCGTGAAGTTGGTTATCCATAATGGTTTGCTAACACTATCTTAGTTCCCAAGCCCGATGGTACTTGGTATATATGTGTAGATTTTACAGATTTAAATAAGGCCTATCTAAAGGATTGGTTTCCTTTGCCTTTGATAGATATCCTGGTTGATGCCATAGCGGGATTTAGATTTCTTAATTTTTTGGATGCTTACAAAGGTTATCACCAAATCTTCATGGCCAAAGAAAATGAGAAGAAAACCTCTTTCATAACGGACAAAGGTACTTATTGCTTTATTACTATGCCTTTTGGTTTAAAGAATGTTGGGGATACATTTCAACATTTAGTTAATAAGTTATTTAAAAAACAGTTGGGTCGGAATATGGAAGCTTATGTAGATGATTTGTTAGTTAAAAGCAAAAATGAATCTGTTTACTTATCAGATTTACGTGAAACTTTAGAAACTTTGGCTTAATATAAATTATGTCTTAATCCCAAAAAATGTATTTTTGGGGCTACTTCAGGAAAGTTTTTGGGGTATATGGTTTCAGAAGGAGGTATTTCTGTTAATCCTAAGAAAGTTGATGTCGTTTTGCAAATGCATCCTCCTCGATCTATACATGAGGTTCAACAATTAACCAGTAGATTAGCTGCTTTAAATAGATTTTTGTCATGGACTGCTAAAAAAGCCTTGTCTTTCTTTAACGTTTTGAAAAAATCGGATAATTTTGTTTGGAGCACTGAATGTCTGTTATCTTTTGAACAGTTAAAAGCTTATTTAGCTTCTTTGTCGTCTTTAACCATACCTGTCCCAGGGGAACAGTTATACATGTATTTAGATACTACAGATTCTGTGATTAGTTCTATTTTTCTTTGTGAGGATAATGGGGTACAAAAGTTCATATATTTTGTTAGTAAAGTTTTACAAGCTGTTGAGCGAAATTATCCCAATTTAAAAATATTGATCTTGGCCCTTGTCCACTCTACCGGCGTCTAAGGCCCTATTTTGATGCTCACCCTGTCACTATCTTTACTAATGTACCCCTTAAAGAAATTTTACAAAAGGCCGGTGCTTTGGGGCGATTGACTAAATTGGCCATTGAGTTGGGGGATTACGATATCAAAATTAAGCCACGGACAGCTGTTAAAGGATAAGTATTAGCTGATTTTATTGCGGAAGGAGTGATGGAGGCTGTTGAGGCATCCCCTTTGGTCCCCGCATTTTCAGTTCTTCTACATCAGGGCCTACTGATCAATGGGTCCTATTTGTATCCGGTGCCGGGCTAATTCTAACTAGCCATTCGGGGGAGGTTCATACTTATGCTTTACGATTTTGTGTTGCTGCTACAAATAATGAGGCGGAATATGAGTACGTAGTGACCGGTTTAAAATTGGCTCGGAAGCTAAGGTGGCGTGTTTGAAAATTTATTTTAACTCGCAGTTAGTAGTCAAACAAATTTTGGGGGAGTATGAGGCTAAGGACAGGCTAATGGGGGAATATTTGGCACTAGTACAAGGATTGCTGAGACAATTTCTGGATGGTCTATAGAACGAGTTTCTCGAGGAAAGAATACAAATGCTGATGCACTTTCCAAGTTAGCCTCTTCGGTTATTCACATTTGACCAAGAATGTTCTGGTTGAGAAAGTTAAGTTACAAAGCACAACGGAGCCAATGGTTTTCCCAGTATTCAAAATAAGTGATTGGAGGGTGCCCATTTGGAAGTTTTTACATGATGGGCTTTTACCTGAGTCTTGAAAAGAGGCTCAGCGAGTTCAGCGGAAAGCAGAGCGTTATCAAATTGTTGGTGAAGATTTGTATAAGAAGGGTTATTTGACCCCTTCTTGAAGTTTTTGGGACCTCTACAAACTAAAGAAGTGTTAAAAGAGGTGCATTAAGGAGACTGTGGGGCACACATTGGGGGCCATAATTTAGCAAAAAAGATAATTGGGACAGGGTTTTATTGGCCTTGGTTGTTTTATGAGGCAGCTGAACTAGTCCAACAGTGTCCAAGTTGTCAGTTAAATGCTCCAATTCCTCGGTTACTGCCTTTAAGTTTTACAGGGATTTTTGCTCCCTAGCCTTTCGTTGAATGGGGCATAGATTAGTTGGACCATTCCCTAAGGTCAGTTCTTGTCAGTATTTGGTGGTGGCTATTGATTATTTCACCAAATGGGTAGAGGCAGAAGCTTTACCAAACATTATCGAAAGAACGGTGGCTTGGTTCTTATGGAGGCTAGTTATATGCAAGTTTGGAGTCCCGCAGTCAGTCATTACGGATCATGGCACTCAGTTTAAGTCTAGAGAATTTGTTGCACTATGTAAAAAGTTGGGGATAAATCAGCGGTTCGCCTCTATAGCACATCCACCGCCTAATGGACAAGTAGAATTAACCAACAGAACTTTGCTTCATGGAATCAAGACTCGACTCAAGGGAAAAGGAAAATGATGGATAGAACAGTTACCTCATGTTTTATGGTCTCATCACACCACTTAAAAAATGGCTATGGGTGACACACCATTTGGGTTAGCTTTCGGGGTTAGCGCAGTCATTCCACCATAAATCAAAGCAAAAGCTGCTAGAGTGTTATATTTTAATCAGGAACAAAATTCAGATAGATTGAGGTTAAGTTTGGAGGAGTTAGAAGAAAAGTGGGACATCACTTATATGCGACAAGTTAATTATAAGAATCTTATGAGGCAATATTTTGATTCAAGAGTAAAGTCAAGGTTATTCATTCCAGGAGATTTGGTCCTACGTAGCCCGGCCATCAGTAAACCACAAGATCAAGATAAACTGGCCCATAATTGGGAAGGGCCCTACTGGGTGATTGAAGCTCGGCCAATAGGAACTTATATTTTAGAAGATATGAAGGGAACTTTGGTTCCCCGAGCCTGGAATGCAGTACACTTGAGAAAATTCTATGTTTGAGTCAATTTGGCAGGAGATAAATATATTGCGAAAATGGAAACATGAATGTTATCTTTAAAAGGATATGCCGGAAAACCCATCTGCCGGCGCAAATTGTTTATGCTATGAAAGTTGCTCGCAAATTTTTTTTTTTTAAAAAAAGGGGTATCAAAGATAAGTAAAAAAATAAAAAATAAAAAAAGTTAAAGTGGGGGAGTCTTGGAGGTAGCTTCTTGGTCCTGGTGCTGGCTCGTCTTGGCCTCTTCTTCTTCAGCCGGTTCTTTAGGTAAAGGAATACCCCAAGTCCGGCATTTTTGTTTAACTTGTTCGATCAGCTCAAAGGGGTCAATGGCTTCTGCCAACAAAGATTTGGGGACCATGGAATCTGGGGCCAAGTTGTCCAGCAATCGGCGGCCACGAAGCTCATCCCAGCAGATAGTAAACCCGCATTGGACCAACTCTAAGAAGCGCTGGTTCAACAGTTCTAGTAATGCTCATTATTTGAAGTCAGTCATTGTATTTTGGCCCTGAGCAGTTATTTCCTCTATCTTGAGCCGAAAATTCTCTCGGGCGAACTCATTTGCCTCTTCCAACTTTGTGACCTTATTCTGCATGGCCTCATTTTCTTCCGCTAAAGCCTTCTCTAAGGCTTTAACTTTTTCTTCCAAGGTTTCAACTTTCCCTTCCAAACCACACACCTTAGTCTCTGCTCGGCTGGCCTTCGTACTTAGGACTTGGTTTTCTCGGTGAAGCTCGGTATTCTGGGCTTGCAAGTCAGTGACCTTGCTAGATTCCGTGCCAGGCAAAGTTTTAAATCTTTAATTTCATCAGACGCACTACTAGAAAAATTAGAATCAATGGCGGTACTTTAACGGCAGAATAGACCAAAACTGCCATTAAAAAGAAAGTACGGACTTTCTATGGCGGTTTATATAGACCAGCCCTAGAAAGTCAGTATCTACGGCAGTTGTGAAAAAATCGCCATAGAAAGTGAGTTTTTTCAACGGCGGTTGTACAAATACCGCTATAGAAAGTTTATATAAGGAGATTTGGTGAAACTGCAATAGAAAGTCCATACTTTCTATGGCGGTTGTTAAGAACCGCCATAGAAAGCTTTTTCTATAGCTGTTTTCAAATAATCGCCATGGAATATTGCTTTCTATGGCTGGTTTTTAAAACCGCCATAGAATAAATACATCTTAGACCTAAAAAACAATGTCTATCTCCATATGCAAGGCCTTTTTGCGCAGGGACGTCGGCTTCTCCATCCTCAGATTCCGTTTTTACACATTTCAAGTTTAGAATCGAATATTTCATGTTGCAATTGACCACTTTAAGGTTAGAAACTATTAAACTACTCACTTTTAGCTTCTTCTTTTACATTAAATATATATATCGAAATTATTTTTATTTATGGTTGATTGAAGATTAAAGTTACAATCCATATATATATGGTGAACATTAATATTGGAGATTGGTAGTTAGTTATACTACGTAGTTTGTTGGTGATGTGATATGATTTGTAGTGTTTGGTTCTTATTGGATGATGTTCTTATTAGAACTAATTAATTGATTATTTTTGTATGCATTACACATGTTAGATAAAATGCATAGATGAAAAACTTATGGCTTCTTCATCTTTTGATTATGTCTATTGTGCATGTGTTGGTCATGTATATCTATGTATATTTGATTGTAATCAAAATATGTGGACATAATTTTCTAACAACATGTATTTTTAACCTTTTTATTGTTTGATTGAAATAGGTCTCACACTTGGATGAAGTAACGAATTATGGGATAAAATTTACAGGGATCAGAAGATAGCGAAATGTTGAAGTTGTGAATTTGTTATTGCTAAACACTGTGTTAAACTTTTCTCTTGATGTTTGTTTAACAGGAAGTTTTGGTTAAATTTACAGGGGAGGCTCTATCGGAATTGATGTAAAATCGAATTTGATGTTATTTGAAGTTGTTGGAATCTTCATTATTTATGTTTATTTGACAGGGAGTTTTATTACATTTATAGGGGAGACTTTGTCAAATTTTTTGTAAAATTGAATTTGTTTTGTTTAGAGTTGTGTAAAGATTCACTGTTTGTTTAACAGGGAGTTTTTGTTAAATTTACAGGGGAGGCTCTGTCAAAATTGATGTAAAACTGAATTTGCTATTATTTGAAATTGCGTAAAACGTCACTATTTATGTTTATTTAACAGGGAGTTTTGTTACATTTATAAAGGAGACTCTGTCGAATTTTCAGTAAAATTGAATTTCTTTTTGTTTAGAGTTGTTTAAAGCTTCAATGTTTGTTTAACATGGAGTTTTGGTTAAATTTACATGGGAGGCTCTGTAAATATTGATGTAAAACTGAATTTGCTATTATTTGAAGTTGAGTAAAACGTCACTATTTATGTTTATTGGACTGAGAGTTTTGTTACATTTATAGGGGAGATTCTGTCAAATTTTCAGTAAAATTGAATTTCTTTTTGTTTATAGTTGTTTAAAACTCCAATATTGATGTTTGTAATATTCAAATTTAAACATGTTATCTACATCATCTGAATTTTGTATACAAGGGTAAACCTCATTACGTACGTCCACCTCTTTATATTATTCCGACTCTTAATTCTAATAAAAGAAGGTATAGATGCAAAGAAGGATCTAACTAGCCTATATATAAGAGATACAAAAATTATTAACAATTAATTAAGACTTTACATATTTACAACATTGAGTTATACTTGTAACCATTTTGGAAATGTATTAATTGCAGCTTTGAATGTTTATGTTCACATAATTGATTTAAATTGTATTGAATCATTGGTCATCATCAATAAAATTAAAAAATGCAACTAAAGTAAACTAGAGTTTATAGATGATTTACTTTATTTAAATAGAGATAAGTAGATAGAAATTCAATGGTAAAAATCTTACTAGTAATTCGATGAAAATTGCTATTTTTGAAGCTTTCTTATAATTATTATGTAACAATTATTCAAAAAATTTTAAGGGCCTAAAATAATGGATTGGTTAACTAAAAATTTGAAATTTATTTATTGTTTATCATAACATAAAGACTGGACTTTGTGTATAATTAATAAATATAATGTATTTTATTATGAAAATTGATCAATATTAAATTGCGTATTTAGTATTAATAAAAATTGGTATTTAGTATTAATAGATGATTTACTTTATTTAAATAGAGATAAGTAGATAGAAATTCAATGATAAAAATCTTACTAGTAATTCGATGAAAATTGCTATTTTTGAACCTTTCTTATAATTATTATGTAACAATTATTCAAAAAATTTGAAGGGCCTAAAATAATGGATTGGTTAACTAAAAATTTGAAATTTATTTATTGTTTATCATAACATAAAGGCTGGAGTTTGTATATAATTAATAAATATAATGTATTTTACTATAAAAATTGATCAATATTAAATTGCGTATTTAGTATTAATAAAAATTTGGGGTTAATTTACAAAAAAGAAAGACTAGAAATTAATAGGAATATACGCGCGTGCGGGAATTCTATCATTTTTTTCCGAAACTTTCTAAGGGCAATAGAAAACCCAATTTATTATGGCGGTTTAAATTTAAACTGCCATAGAAAGTGGGTTTTCTACGGCGATTGTAACAAAAACAGCCATAGAAACTTATGTGGATCGGGAAGGGTCATATTAATTTATTTCAAACAAAGTGTTTGAATTTTAAGGCAAAAGTTTAACCCTTCCTCTGTTTCCCTCTCCAGTTTGCCGTCGCGTCCCCTCATCTTCTGCAAGGATCGTCACCGGTGCCCATCCTCTCGCCGCCGATTTCCATCTTGTCTTCCCCCAAAGCTGTTTTTCTACCGGCATCAATAACAAGACCTGCCATCACCCAACTCCGGAGATGGGTTATTAATCGGCCATCACCCACCACTTGTGGTTAATCCCCCACTGAAATTTTGCCACAATCGGCCACTGTTGTGGGTTTCAAATCATAAAAAAGGTTCTACTGAATAATTTCAACTTTATTTTAGCTTTAGAAATTTTATTGTTACTTGATTATTGTGATTGGCCTAGGTTTTATTGTTCGTATTAAATTCATGGTTGTTGAGATGATGAATGATTCAATTGTTTTGGTTTTGATTAGTGGTTATGAAGCTGGATATTTTGATAAAAGTGTTGTTTACTTTAAACTATTTTTTTATGAATGTGTCTCTTTGGATGAATAGGCGTGAAAATGCATGTTGTTAGTGTCTTTTCGGTGGGAAATTGAGAGCCTTATGCTATCCTTCCGCTGCACAAACTCCCACCATCTATTTGTTTGTTGCTTTTTTGGCCTTTTTCTTTTTGTCATCTTGCTCTTCCTTGGATGTGGAGTTTGGAATGGTTCCTTAAAATATTTCACCTCCTTTTCTCTTTTTTATCAATGGTTTTGATACTTGAAGCCAGCAACAAGGTCATGTTCGTTGAATTCATCCCCCCCTCCTCTTTCTCTTCTATCCCTGTGATGAAGTCTTTCTTAACCTTTTCCAAGAAACTACATCCTTTGCAAATCATGAGTTCAATTTGCTGATGGTGCAGTTATTCCCTCCTTTCGTTGCAGGTTCATTTTTTTGATAAGTTATGGAAAGGCAATTGATTCTATTCTTTAGTTGTAAATGATTTCTTATCCAGGAATTGTAACATGATAGATCCATAATTAGTTGATAACTTATCCAAAAAGTGCCTCACGCCAATGAAAATCCAACAACAATTGATCTTCTACTTTTCATTGTCATAGAAAAAGAGCCTTTTATAGCTATCTTGCACCATCATATTCATGCTTAAAGGAGCCTTTCTTTAATTGTCCCCATAATTTGTTCTGACTATGGCGGTGAACAAGACTTATCTCGAAATGCCCCTAGATCCCTGTCCCAGTATTTTTAATGCTTTAAAAGATAATTCGTACTGTTCTTTGCCTCCTTTTCAGCATCTTTTTTAGAAAATTTGTTAGTATATTTTGTATGCCTCTTTTCATGAAAAGAATGCTTGTTTTTATACATAGAGTGTAAAATATCATTTTTTTTTTAAAAGTTCTATTTTTCTTAGTGTATTTTGTGTGTCTCCTTTATTGATAATGAGTTAAATGCTTGTTTTCATAAATTGAAAGTGTAAAATGTCACTTGCTTTTTCAATTTTAACCTTTATTAGTTTCTTTTGTGTGTCTCATTTCGTTTAGAGTGTATAATGTCACTTGTTTTTTGAAGTTAAAACTTTCTTTGCCTCATTTTTGGGTATCATTTTAAGAAAAGTTGTTAGTATCTTTTGTGTGGCTCTTTTCATGAAAAGGATGCTTATTTTTATACATGGAGAGTGTAAAATGTCACTTTTTCTTAAAAGTTTAACCTTTCTTAGTCTCTTTTGTCTGTTTCCTTTCGTTTAGAGTGTATAATGTCGCTTATTTTTCGAAGTTAAAACTTTCTTTACCTCATTTTCGGGTATCTTTTTAAGAAAAGTTGTTAGTATCTTTTGTGTGGCTCTTTTCATGAAAAGGATGCTTGTTTTTATACATGGAGAGTGTAAAATGTCACTTTTTCTTAAAATTTTTACCTTTCTTAGTCTCTTTTGTGTGTCTCATTTATTGATGAGTGAAAAGCTTGTTTTCATAAATTGAAAGTGTAAAATGTCACTTGCTTTTTCAATTTTAAACTTTCTTAGTCTCTTTTATGTGTCTCTTTTCGTTTAGAGAATGTCACTTGTTTTTTGAAGTTGCACCTTTCTTTGCCTCTCTTCCAGGTCTCGTTTGTTTATGAAAAGTTGTTAGCTTGTTTTCTCAAGTCTTTCCCTTATGTTTAAGATTAGGTAATGGGTTGAAAGAGAAAATGCAATGAGGAGCATAGTGATGAGGGAAATGGCGATGAAGATGGTTGTTCTACTTAAGCTAGAAAAGGTAGAGGGTCTACAAATTGCAACGATCTTTTGGAAATGCGTATGAAGGGGTTAACAATTGAGATTGCATTCAATTCTAAAAATGAGCCTAAAAATGTGCATAAGAAGTGGATTACTTTCGTAGCATTCACTGCCCGGAGCAAAGTGGACATTATGGAATATGCATCATGGCACAAAGTCCCTAAAGAGATCAAGAAGAGAGTGTGGATAGAAATACGAGTATTCTACAAAATTATAATGCATTGTTTGTTTACCCATTTATTTTTATTCATCATTCATAATTTATAGGGTGATGTTTAATTATCAAGCTTTCCTAGGATTGTCGAGAAATGAGCATATGCAACTGAATGGATAATAGTTAAGGTAAAATAACTAATTATTGAATTTTTTATTTAACGTTGTGTTGTATACAATTGTATGATCTTCTGACTGGTATAATATTCTTCAATAGCACAAAAAATAAAAGTCTAATTGGGAGTGTGGCTACTATGTCATGCATTACATGTACCACATCGCAATGAAATCCGAGACATTGACACTCGAAAATGTATTTAATTCTGTTTTCGCATAACATATTTGATTGTATTTTATTTTGCTACTCAATTAAATTTGTTTTTATTCTCTGTGGCAGTACTTCAACGTCGACCGCACTCCATTAATCACTGAGGATATAGATGCTATGAGAAAATTATGTGTTAGTTATATTATGGAGCATTAGTCAAGTAGTATTTAATGGTTGTTTTGAGAATAATGAAACTTGTTTACATTATGCAATAGTGACTACTCGCATGAGGGATATTGTGAAATGCTGCAATAGCAGCAACTAAACTCATCATTGCAACAATCACTTTACAACAACAACTAAACTTTCCTTAAACTTTACCAACAACAACGTAATTGCAACCTATCGAGGTCAAGTTAACTTCAATAGGAAAGAAAATGTGACGGGAAAATCAAATATCAACTTTTATTTTTTGAAAGATAAAATGGACATTAATAATTTTTAAACCACTAACGAAAATTTTAAAATTTAATACCCTTTACCCTTTAGAACAATTTTTAAACCTTAAGTTGTTGCATCCTTACCTTAAAAAAAACAAAAAAAACGTTCTTGTTCATTCATATATACAAGAGGCTAGGCAAAATCAAAGACCATATATTTTTTCTGAACAAATTAAATGCTAGCACGTAATTAAAACAATTAACACAAAGTCCGACCAAAGAGAGTTTACAATCACATTATACACTGCTACTACATCAAAACCTACACGAAACGACGTCACATCGATCACATTGAATCAAAACCCCTAAAAACAAATGAAATCACAAAGCCCCAAATAGAAAGAACAATCCCACCACTATCATCCCCAAAACGTTGTACCTAAAATTATTAAAACCAAAAGTACAACATCCCCCGCTAGCCAAGCTCCCGCCAACGGTGCTGGTGGTCAAGACCACCACGGTCCAGTCGTTGTCGGTGGCAACCCCGGCCCCGGTGTACGCCGAGCTGTTGATGTATGCCGCGTTCGGAGACTGCGTGTAGTTTGTGAGCACAAGCGTCGCCACCCGCTTGCGCACGCACACGGGCAGCACAACGGCGTCTAGGGTTGTGTTCGGGTCGATTTTGCACTTCTTAACCAAGTCCTGGTAGTTCTTCACCTGAGTCGGCGGTCCCGGCTTTGAAGCCACGTAGCCCGTCGGAGGGCAGGGATTGTCCTCTATCTCGTCGGCGATTTCGTCGGCCAGGCAATCGGCTTTGTCGTTCTTCTGAAGGACCGCGGCGCGGTGGGATTGCCGGTAGCTGTTGATTCCTTGAAGAAGATTATCTTCTTCATCTGCAACAAAAGTTACAAAATTACAAATAAATTTGGTGCCAACAAAATGTACTTAATTAATTCTCTACAGAAGAAATTAAAGAACCCAAAATTAAAAATTAAAATTACCATCGCTTAAAACTGGAACTGAGAGCAAAAGAATGACATGCAGAGAGAAAAGAATGGTGAAGGCAAGCCTGAAAGACGCCATTTTTTTTTCCTTACAAAAAAGGAGAAATATTCTAAAATGGAAGCAAAGGTTCTTAAGAAGATGTATAATTACGAAGTTCTGATTTTCTATTCTTTTCCCTCTTTTTTATGCATATCAAAAAGTTGAAAAAGTAGGGGGCAGTTTTGTTTTTGTTTTTGTTTTTGTTTTTGGCGGAAGAAAAGGGATTAATTTGCATGCACGGGATTACACGTTGCAGACATGCATGGCGTTGG
>VMRK01000025.1:0-46415 GCA_016801395.1 Leptodermis oblonga
CTATAATTCTTTAGAAGGTTGTGTATCGAAAAATTCATATCTAAATTTGAGCCAAGCAGATATGTTCATAATCTAAACTTGTGTGGTAACACAGCGTCTTTGCCGCATTGCCCTGAAAAAAGAACTTGGACAAGATGTCTTATCCTATTTATAGCAGTGTTTTCCTTAGCTGGAGGAGTATTAGGATATTCATATTTTTTCTGCTACAAAAAAAGGGGAAGCAATAATAAAGTGGATGTTGAGCAAACAAACCCTGATCATGCAGATACTTTTAAAATTTGGAACTATGATGGAATACTTACTTATGAGGACCTCATTAGAGCCACAGAATATTTTGATATCAAGTATTGCATTGGGGCAGGTGGTTATGGTAGTGTTTACAGAGCTCAGTTGCCGAATGGAAAAGTGGCGGCCTTGAAAAAGCTTCATCGTTTGGAGGTGAGAATCCAATATTCGACGGAAAATTTAGAAATGAAGCTCACATGTTATCCAATATCAGGCATCGAAACATTGTGAAGCTCTTCGGGTTTTGTTTGCACCGGCAATGCATGGTTATGGTTTATGAGTATATGGAGAAGGGGAGGTTGTTTAGCATATTGAGGAATGAAACTGAAGTTGTGGAGTTAGATTGGACAAAAAGATGGAATGTGATCAAAGGCATTGCCGATGCATTGTCATACATGGATCATGATTGCAACCCTCCAATTGTTCATAGGGATGTATCCACCAACAATATTCTTATGAATTCAGAGCTCGAAGCAACACTTTCTGACTTTGGTACAGCTAGAATTCTTCAACTTGATTCATCAAATCAAACAATAAGGGCAGGTACAACAGGTTATATTGCACCGGAAATTTTCCCAACCTCATTTCCATTTGTTGTTGTTTTTTTTTTTTTATTTTTTTATCTAATGCATATGCACATAATCTAGGTAATGTTTTGAAAGTATACATATTGGGTATTTGATCAACCATTTTGTTACCAATGCAGAGTTAGCCTATACATCGGTAACCACAGAAAAGTTTGATGTCTATAGCTTTGGAGTTGTGGTTCTGGAAATATTATTTGGAAAGCATCCTGGAGAATTCCTTACCTGCTCTTCATCAAAGTCCAATGAGCAAATGTTGCTGAAGGATCTACTGGACGCGCGTCTGCCTCCTCCTGCTAATGGGTTGGAAGCTGTTAAGGTGGTTCTCGCGGCTGCTGTGGCTCTCTCTTAATTACATCCTAACCCCAAATCTCGACCCACGATGCAAAGCGTGGTAGAGCAATTTCTTGCGCTGAGACGAGAATTAGCCGTGCCTCTGCAATGCATCACTGTGTTTCAATTGATGAATCCAAGATACTATTTTGACATGCATGGATAAAGTTGAAATTGTATCTAATGACTCATAAATAGTTACACCTCGTAAGTCTTCCATTGGGACAGTGTTATAGAAATTTTCCCTCCTAGGCATTTTCGGGCTGACAGATAAGAGACTATGTAAGGTAGCTCTTCATTTCGTTCACGAGATGCAATCGGAAGCACAAAATAATGTTGATGGGAATAGAGATAGATAACCTGTCTTTGGTGCTAGAATTTGAGAAAGCAATTGAAGAAAATAAACTGATCGTGTCTCAAAGTGTTTCTCCCCACAAGAAAGTGACTCCATCTTGTTCCCACTGAAACTCTTGATTCTTTAGATTCAACTGATGCAAAGGATAGATTTAATGTGTATGGTTCAGAATATGAGAGATTAACTATTGACAGTTCTATTTTTGATAATTTTATTCTCAAACTCGGCATAACAGACACAACCACAGATAAAGAAGTGCATATGTTCACCCTCCTTCAAGCTCTTGAGTGGTTGGAGGATGAAAGTTCAAAGAAGTGATCACTTCTTATTCAGTCATTTCTGTTTCAATGCAGCATTACTTCACCATAAAATACTGGCATGTTAATGAGGAACACTAGTCTTTCGCAGGAGAGGCGAGAGTGTGACACATGTAAACAGCTTATACCCAGGCAAACCATTAAGATCAATATTTAACCTATTCATCACAGAGCAAGTCCTACTAGTATATTGAATACAATGGCAAGATTGATACTTTATACCTCTCGCAGCATAGTTTGAAAGATGGACAGATAGTTCCGCCATGTAGGAGGTCCAAGGAGAAGGAAATGTAAGTGTTGGATCGAGATCCCACACCACATGAGCTGAGGTTACATCTTTTTTGTTTCTGTAATAGACAACATACTATGAAATCTCAGTTGGTAAGAGTCAGATTTCTTACACTTGACAATAACATGACCAGAATGATATTTTGAACGGATCTAGTACACTTATCAATTATCTCATGACCATAATGATCCAAGTAAAAGTCAATAAGAGGCATAAGCGCTGTGATTGATTCACCTGTATGCAGATAACATGAAAATCCCATAGCATAACCCCATCAGCTCTCTGGCTTGCTTTTCGATGCCAAAAAGGGATCTGCAAAAGAGTCATCAGATGAGAGTCCACCCTGTGATGGTTAGACCTATCCAGCAAATATGTCAGACAACTCATGAGATAACATCATGTTTTTTAACGTAAGCACTGTTCAGATTTGTGACATTGTATGAGATAGCTACAGAGACTTAGCAGCACCAATGCTAATATAATATGCATTCCACAGGTTTCCATTTAATTTCGGGCTTACTTAGACTTCATGAAGTTAATCCTTAGCCATGCATTCAGATCACTTAGCACCCAAAGGTTTTCTGGCGTAAACACATAAACAGAAAAATTCAAGTGAAGAGTACAAGCTTCATATCATTTGCTAGAATTCTGTCATAGTGATCACCTAGGGTGAAATAAATACCGTCTAATCTTCTTCCAGTAATAATAATAAAGGAAATCATCCCCAGTTACTGAATTAATGGTAAAGCATGCAACAAACGTTCTATAAACTAGAAAGACAAACAGTCATCATATGATATCCAGATACTGACAAAAATATTCACATAAGGATCGGTTAAAATCCAGGAAGAAAATCTAACATCCAATATAATATGACTTATAAAACACATGCCTTCTTATTCTCATTGGAAATAAACACGACGAACAAATCTGAACCACCAGAATCAGCAAGCCCATCTGAGCAAAGCTTCTTGCATAGTAGGCATACATTCTCCTCACTAGAAAAGTATGCAGCAGAAGAACTCTATTACAACCACATCAATAAATCAAATCCGCATGGAACATATATTCACCTATCTCATCAGTGAAATAGAGAACAAATCAAAATCCCAACTTTAACAAGAAAAGTCAACTTGTTCTTCTCTGTCTCTGTGTTAACTATGTGAGTAGAAGAAGAAAAATACTAAAGCAATTGAGGGAAGGGCAAAAATACGATACAAATGCATGAGATAAAAAAACATGACAATGACAACAATTTATGGCATTAATTTTGAATATCACCGGAAGCTATGTCCTCAAAAAAGTTTCCAAAAAAGCATTTTCTGACACTGGGATAAGAATCCGAAATATGGGCTCTTAAACACATGAACTGATCATCATATCATAGAGAACTACAATTAAAGCCAACATAAAACTATTTCCATTCAGCACTGAATCAGTGAATTACTTCTAGTTCACCCAGATACGATCCCCTGGAAAAAAAAAAAACACCGCATTTCAGCAATAAATTTACAGTGAAAGCTTTTCAAATCAGCTCATAGAAAATAAGAACCGCAAAAAAAAAAAAAAACCAAATTCCAAACAGCATCATCATCCGAAAAGCTCTCGAAAGTATGAACTACGATAATTGGTCCAAAAAGTGCCTTTAACTATAGGTATGGACTATGAACCATTCGGTCCATACCGCTCATTAAAAATAAAACCCAGACAATGATGAGCATTTCATGGCGATCCCCGACTAAATACACTAAAGATCGAGCCTTTTAACAAAAGGGTTCCTTCATAGCATAACAACATTTTAGTTCTCATAAACAGCATCGTAAACCATATGATGTTAACAAAATTAAACGCACAAACACAAGGAAATAAGAGAGACGAACCAATAATTACCGGTGTAATCAAAGTTGGAAGCTTCCACAGGTGCCGTGATTGAAGATTCTGCTACTGATGATGATGATGGTGGAGAATCCAATTTGAGCGTCGTCATTTTCTCGAATTTCTCACAAAAATGTAGGAGTGAACTATGAGAATTCCTCGGCAGCCGCGAAAGCGGAAAGTGTCTCATGGGAGAAGAAAACGTTGACTACCAAGTCACTCACTTATTCCAGTGGCTCAAAGGCGTGAACCTGAGGATGCTCGGGTTTGGCAATTAGTACAAACACTGTATTTGGACGGGCAAAGTTACCACGCCTTTAGATTTGGAATATTTATTCAAAGGGAAAACTGCAAAAGTGGTCCACAATCTTTACCCCTGTTTCAAATATAGTCTACAATCTTTAGTAAGTGGCAAATGTAGTCCACAATGTATCCATTTTGTTGCAATTTTAGTCCAAAAACGGAAAATGGACCTTGACTAACGGTCAACGGGTTTGACCGTCAGTCAAACCCGGGTTTGACCCTCCTAAAACCACCCCACCCCTTCCTTCCAAAACCATTTCTCCACATCACTTCTTCCTCCACGTCAGTACCACTGAAGCACCAGAAAATGAAAGGAGATCATAAAAACTCCAAAATTTGCTCCATTGGGGTTTCGAACCTGTGACCTCCCGGATGCGCGCGCGAGAGACAACCACTAAGCTGCAGTCGTTTGTTTGTCTTTGGTTGCTGTTCCATTCACTCATATAGAATCACACTTTTCTTTCGTACTTTATACACAAAGCCGTATTAAGACTTTCAAATTCCTTTCCATGCCGTCAAATTAATAACTTATTTAATTAAAATTACTATTCTAACCTTATTAAATAATGTCAAACATATAATTACCTCTAATATATATTTTAACTCTTTCAAAAATCTCATACGAATTAATTCAACATCAACTATAATATATTTTTAATTCTTTCCCTTTGTAAGATCAAATTAGTCACCGTACCACCGCATCAACGGTTCTTGAGTAATTAAATATAACATTTATTACAAAGAAAAAACATATGCCTATATGTGTAAATTATTAGTCTAGTGCGAGATATTGAAAGAGACTGAAAAGAAAGGGTGAATTTCAATCAAGAACAAATCTTTGATGGGATTTTAGTTTTCTTCTATAAGTGAGAGTTTTTTCCATTCATAAAAAGTAAGTTTTGTATGAAACTTTAAATCAATTTTTGAAGCTTATTTTATATTTTATAATATTTTGTTATTATTTTGAATAATTTATATATTTTTTAATCTTTTCAATATACACATTTATATTTTTAATATAATTTTAATATTTTAAAATCACGATTCAAACTAATATTTTAACCAAACCTTCATACTAAATAGCCCATAAGAATTTCATTTATGATGAGTGAAGATACAGTTTGGGCTTTTATCTAGAGATTAGTCGCAAATCCAAAACTCAATCCATTAATTAGTCCGAAATTTGTAATAATTTTACTAATATTTATATAAGTTTTAATTTGTACAGATTTATGAATTCATAAAATATAAGCACACTATTTATGTTTCAAATTTATTATTAATTTATCATATCAAAATTTTTAATTAGTGTACTACCTATTTCTTCTAGTAATAAAATGGCAGCATATAATTATAAATAAATAAAAATGACCGCAAAAATTGCGAAAAAAAAGGTATAGAGATAGGATCCTAACACCTATATCCTTTGTGCTTTACGCCATTCTTTAAAAAGTACTTGAAACTAGTTCGTTGGACAATTTTAGAATGTTCATGAATGAACTTGAAGAAAGACAAAATATTCAGTCATAACACTGAAGTAAGTCTCGTTATGTTTCTTTTACGTGTTTTTTTTTTTATTTATTATTTTCTAATACTTAATCTACTGTTACTTGAAAAAGAAACGCAATCCTAACAACAAGAAATCTATAATGAGAAGGATGTCTAAAAAAAACGCACATATGGATCAGATAAGGTCGACGAAATAATGTGGTACCATGTTGAACTAAAACATCAAGAAAAGAAAGTATGCCAAGAAAGCCATGCAAATTTCAGTCACCAGCCCAAAAACTAGTCCAGCGATTAGAGTTAACGAAGGACATGAGTCCAATAATTTAACAGCCCAAAACAATAAAGGCCGAGTTACAAAAAATTCCTATTTCTAATTTAAATTTTTACAAAAAATTCCTTTATTGGACATGAGTCCAATAAAGGCCGAGTTACAAAAAATTCCTATTTCTAATTTAAATTTTTACAAAAAATTCCTTTATTGGACATGAGTCCAATAAAGGCCGAGTTACAAAAAATAATTTAACAGCCCAAAACAATAAATTAGCATGCAGGGTAGCAATTCGTGTTATTCGTTTTGAACCATTTAACCCGAGAATATTTCGTGTTGTGTCGTATTTTTGTGTTGTAGTATAAATTACTCGTTTGGGATTCGGGTTGGCAGGGTTCTCTGTCGATATTTTCAACCCTAACATATCCATTTAATTATTCGTGTTATTTGGATCGACACATATAACCCACGAACTCGCCAAGGCTCAACCCTAACCGCTTATATCGTGTCATATTTTCGTGTTGTGTCAGAAATTGTCAACCATAATCCTAACGTTTTAAAATTTATTAATTAGACCACGTGTGACACAAATCTAGGGTTCGACCTATATTTTTTTAAATCCCCGGGTCTACTTGATATTCTTTTTTGAAATTAATCTCGGAGTGCCAGGTATTTTGAATAAAGCTCAGGGGATGTTTTTGTAATTTATCCAATAATAAACTTTGAGGCGTAAATTATCGTTGGATCAAGGCTCAGTCTGAGATATCTCTATATTCACTCGCTGAGTATGTTCACATACCCCGAACACTCACCTTCTGCAAGCACACGCCAGTTCCACCCTTTAACAAGCTATGGGATCATTTCTCTCAAGCTGTGACTAATCCTATGGGGGGATACAAGGTTTGGACATCATTTCCTCTAAGCGTGTGACTAATTCTTTCGAAGAGACGGGGCGCTTGAAGCCCTCATTCACTACATTTTTTTTCCGAGAAATTTGGATAATCCAATGTTCGCACTTACGTCGTGTAAGTGTTCAACGAAGTTTTTACCATTAGACCAATCCTAGAATATTTTTGAAAAAGAACAAAAATTTTGTCAAACTTTTTTTGGGCGGAGGGAGAATATTTCATTTATAAAACAGCCCCCTGTTGATTTCCCAATACGACCATTGATATAGTCAAGTGAGTAATGGAAAAAATTTACAACAATTCCCATTATTGAAAATTACAATTAAATTCCAAAATCATTACATGAAGCAAGGTAACGAAAAGAACTCAAGAACCCAACAATGTGTCCACAAAATTGCCCAAATAGCTAAATCAAATATCCCAATTTCCGAAAGAAATTAACAGGGGAACAGAGATTATGTAAAGCAATTAATCAATAAAATAATAATTTTATTCTCTCTCAGTGGCCAACTTCCTGTTCTCTTAATTCATAACCCTAAAAGTTTAATATATAAAACAACATCATTTTATTGAAAAGAACAAGTCATTTAAATTCAAAATAATATCGTTTTTATAGTGGCATATAGTAATAAGTACTAGTGATTTGAGCCGAAGAAGATATGTAAATAATTTTGTTATGATAGTTTTATTTAATATTGAGTTTTTAATTAATCTCCTCTATCAAAGTAATATAAAAGATAACCAAAGTTAAAGTTTCCAAATTAAAAATCAAACTTCATAAGAGATAACCAAAGTTAAAATGAAGTAAAGATGAATTTCTGGAGTATACCACTAATCGCACATTCAATGATGCTCTTCGATCTCTACATTTTTATTTTACCTAAAAAGTGTATGATCTCATGGGTTATTTATATGTATACAACCACAATTAAGGTTGAATTAGTTGTCCAAAATATTTTATCCAACTCAGTTCACATTTGTTTTAGTGAAACGTCATAGTTTTAATGAGACAGAAGAGACTACATGGTTTGTACAACTAATGATAAAATTGAAAAAAGAAGTAGATGACTTGCAGAGAGACCTTGACCAAGGGGCATTTGATTAATAATAATAAGAGAGCTCAAAACAATAAATGTGCATTCACTCTTTTGGTTGTGAATTGTGATATCCAATTTTTGTGGTCAAAAATTCTTGTTATATATTAATTGGATCATTTTTAGAAAACAAAAATTCCAGGAAATGGGACGGACGTAAGGGAAGGGATGGGGGAGACCAAGACTTTGAGTTGCTCACTCAAAAAACACTTAAAAATCTGATCATTTTGATTTTATATATAATGGCTGAACCTGCGGTTTATCCTGTACAGCATAAAACACAAATCACCCCCACACCTCTCTTGATTTTCACCATTCAACGCGATGGGTGCCACAATATGCAGCTTGGTTTTTGCACTAGTGTTGATAGTAGTGGCTCATCAAGCAGCGGCAGGAAAAATGAATGCAGAAGCCGAGGCCCTGCTCAACAGCGGTTGGTGGAGTGATGATTATACAAGTATAAATATGTCAACCTATAGCTACTGTCACTGGTCTGGTATTACATGTAACCATGACCACCAGGTTACATCGATCGGACCCATTGATGTCTACATAGGAGATAAGTTTAGAAATCTCAGTTTCCATTCTTTTCCTCACCTTGCTGACACTTTATCTACTACACTGTGGATTAACCGGGGCTATCCCTCCTGAAATAGGTGCACTCTCCAAACTCACAGCTCTTAGCTTCTACCACAATGAGCTTACAGGTGAGCTTCCTTTGTCTCTAGCCAACTTGTCTCATCTAGAACACCTTGATCTCGGCAACAATGGCCTCACTGGATCCATTCCTTCATTCCTAACTCAGTTGTCCAATCTAAGTTACCTTTATCTCGACCAAAATAAGCTCACTGGATCGATACCTGCAAGCCTTAGCAATTTGACAAATCTATATTCTTTCACCCTCGCTCACAATAGTCTCACTGGTTCCGTTCCATCATGGCTATGTCAGTTGTCTAGTCTACATTATCTTGATTTCAGCATAAATAGCCTCACTGGACCCATTCCTTCTAGCCTTGGCAATCTGACAAATCTACAATTTCTTGATTTCAGCATAAATAGCCTCACTGGACCCATTCCTTCTAGCCTTAGCAATCTGACAAATTTAGACTTTCTCAACCTCGCTTACAATAGCATCAATGGAGTAATACCTTCCACTCTCTTCCAATTACCATATCTTGGATGGTTGTACCTAGGGTCAAACAAACTTACAGGGAGTTTCCCTCTTCCAATAGGTGGTGCACTGTCGAAACTCACCTCTATTGACTTTTCTGACAATAAACTTACAGGTGAGCTTCCTTGGTCTCTGTCAAATTCGACTGAATTAGTACACATTAATTTTGCTTCGAATCATATACAGGGTTCAATTCCAACAAGTCTAGGCCAATTGCATAATCTAGAATACCTTGATCTCAGTAGCAATTCCCTCACTGGGCCAATTCCTTCAAACCTTAGAAATCTAACATCTCTATATATTCTCAAACTCACTTACAATAACATTACTGGAGCAGTACCTTCCGATCTCTTCCAATTACAAAATCTTGGAAGCTTGTACCTTGGCTCCAACCAACTGACAGGGATTTTCCCAACTCAAATAGGTACACTTTCAAAACTCACCTATCTTGACGTGTCCTTCAACAAACTTACTGGTGATCTCCCTTCGTCTCTATCAAATCTGATTGAATTAGCACACCTGGAGTTTGGCAGGAATAACCTTACTGGACCTATTCCTTCGGGCATTGGAAATCTGAAAAGTCTGAAGTTTCTGAGCCTCCAGAACAATAGGCTCACAGGAGTAATTCCATCAACTCTCTCTCGTTTACTCAATCTTGAATCCTTATACCTTCAATCAAACCAACTTACGGGCCCAATTCCTGGTTTCCTGGAAAACTTGGTTGATGTTGACCTCTCCTATAATTCATTAGAAGGTAGTCTATCAGATACGTTCGTAGCTAAATTTCATCCAAGCAGATATGTTGGCAATCCAAAATTGTGCGGTAATGCAACTTCTTTGTCGCATTGTTCTGTAACAAAATGTAATGTTCACAGGATCCGAACCAGTTGGATAAGATATCTGGTCATCTTTCTAGCACTTTTCTTATTAGTTGGAGGACTGGGATGTTTATATTTAATCTTCTTGAAAAGCGCCCAAGCAATCAATAAGAAAGTGGAAATTGAGTTGATTGACAGTCCACATGGAGATATCTTTAGAATTTGGAACTACGATGGAAATATTGCTTATGAAGACATCATTAGAGCCACCGAAGATTTTGATATCAAGTATTGCATTGGGGCAGGGGGTTACGGTAGTGTTTACAGAGCACAATTACCAAGCGGGAAAGTGATTGCATTGAAGAAGCTTCACCGTTTGGAAGGTGAGAATCCCATATTTGACGAAAGCTTTAGAAATGAAGCCCGCATGTTATCCAATATCAGGCATCGAAACATTGTAAAGCTCTTCGGATTCTGTTTGCATCGGGAATGCATGTTTCTAATTTATGAGTACATGGAGAGGGGAAGCTTGTTTTGCATACTGAGGAATGAAACTGAAGCAGAGGAGCTGGATTGGATGAAGAGATGGAATGTGATCAAAGGCATTGCCAATGCATTGTCATATATGCATCATGATTGCAGCCCTCCAATTGTTCATAGGGATGTATCCACCAACAATATTCTTCTGAATTCGGAGCTCGAAGCAACTCTTTCTGACTTTGGTACAGCTAGAATTCTGCAACTTGATTCATCAAATCAGACAATGAGGGTAGGTACATTTGGTTATATTGCGCCAGGTAATTTTCCCTATATATCCTCTTTCCTATTGTTACCGTAACCTAAGTTTTGAAATTGTGTGTATATATATATATATAATTAAGGGGTGACTGAGATCAACCATTTTGTTGCTATTGCAGAGTTGGCCTATACATTGGTAATATCAGAGAGGCAGGCAGATGTCTACAGCTTCGGAGTTGTGGCTTTGGAGATATTGTTTGGAAAGCATCCCGGAGACTTCCTTTCGTGCTTTTCATCACAGTCCAATATTGAGCATATGTTGCTAAAGGATCTACTGGACACACGTCTGCCTCCTCCTCCTTCGTATGGGATGGTTGCTGTTAAGGTGGTTCTCGCAGCTACTGTGGCTCTAGCTTGCTTACATCCTAACCCCAAATCTCGGCCGACCATGGAATGCGTGGTACAACAATTTGTTGCGCCGAGACAGGAATTAGCAGTGCCTATGGAATGTGTCACCGTGCTTCAATTGATGAATTCAGCATACTTTTCTTAACATGAATGGTATGCTGTGGCCCAGAGATGATCAAACAGTTAATTAGAAGAAAATATTTCTTTCAACTTTGTCCATCCAATGTTGTGTGTTTCTATGTTAAACTAATTGAATCATTCATGATTTGGTTTAACTTAGTTATAATCCATTGTAATGAGAAAATGTTTGTTGTTGTTCTCGATCAATTACCAAGCTCAGACTGAAATTAAGCTGGTTCAGGCAAAAGATTATCATTGAACTCTAATTTTGCTTTCTTCTTGGTGTCTTAAATTAAGAACACTTATAACAATTTTGCTTGAAATATTGCAGTAACTAAGGTTGGGTTCTAATTGGATAGGTTTACACAACGAAGGCGGCATCAACATTTCCTCAAACACAAATATTAAGAAGATGTTCCAAATAACTACTAAACGTTTAATTAATAACACATCATGTCAAATACTAGCAAAGAACGGTGAATAAGTCCTCTAGTCTTTCCCTTGATGATTCCACTTCCACCTTTGGAATATGGTTTTTGACCATAAATTCCACTACAATGAAGTTCATTTCCAAGCACTAGTTCAAGTTCAAGCTTGTAATAATTGATTGCCTCCAATATTCTCACCGTGACCTTCACTCTTTGAATTGTGTTGTCCATATTGGTCTCCATGACAATCACATGGAGGTCAGGAAATAGTAATACACCAAAATTTAATTAGCAATTGAGGACTTAACTTTTGAAATTTAATATTCTTTTGTTTCATTAGAAGAGCACGTTCTTAAAAATGTACTATTTAAAGAAAAAATAGTTTCAAGATATAACATTTAAATTAAGTAGTATTTATCATAAAATTTTCACTTATGTAGTCACTTTTTAAAGGCCAACGTTTTTGTTTTTGTTTTTTTTTTTTTTTTTTTTTTGGGGTCTAAACAACAGATTAAGGAACTATTTGAGACCATATATTAAACAGACAGAGGGAGGTGTAATGAAGCCTTACCTCTGTATACAATAACATGTCAAGAATAAAATTGAAAATATGATAAGGGAGTTGATCTAACTACAAATGTATGGGAAACCCAGTCGTGTATGTTCATTAATTCCTTCGTTAAAGAAAACCCTAAATTTTTAATTTTAGGAACAAAATATATATATATATATATATATTTTTAAAGGTGGACGGTATTATATCGTTGACTAATCTTTTGCAATTTATCATGAATGTGGAGTGGAGCAAAGAAAGGAGTACAGGACAGCAAAAAAAACATATTCTATAAACAATGACACTTGTACTTATAATTTTATGATATAGTTTTATAATCAGTGATATAATTTATATTTGTTGACCAATTTTTAAAAATATTTACTATTATCATATCATCAATAAGTGAGTGAATGATACATCAAATATTATGAAAATATGAGAATAGATCCTCATCCAACAATTGGTCGTTCACAAGTTTCAGTTTGGAGGTCACATTTGAAAGAGGGTAAAAGTGAAATTTCCTATATAGCCTCACACTTGAATGTGTGAGCAACGAGCATTACATATGTTCCCTACATACAAATACAGAATTAGAATTAGAATTAGAATTGTTCTGTCTAACCAAAGAATTAGAATGGTGCAATTAGAATTATTTGAAATTAAAATTCAATTCCAAAATTTATAATTACTACACAAACAAATACTAGAATTGAAGAATTGAAATGCAGATATAATTCTAAATCTCAATTTCATAGAGAACAAACATTACCTTAGGACAAGATCATACAGATCTGATCTCTGAAGATATGCAATAAGTTTGTATATATTTATGAGAATCATTACTCTAATAAAACATCAACTTCCATGACAATACCATAGTTATAATAAAAATCAACTTCTTATAATAAAAATAAATTTGTTATTAAAAAATTGTGATGACTAATAAACATCACTTGCTATAGGTGGACCCAATCAACAAATAATAAGTTTTATCTTTTCTTCAATACTTAATAATATTTTAGTCAATAAACATTGTGACATCTAGATACACAAATTGTTCGAAAGTAATGCAAGGTTTTAATGTTAAAACTGAAGATAAATTAGCACTAACTAAAAATAAGTATTCCATATTGAGGAATTAATGAAACTGAAGCTTACCAAAAGACTAATACTGGTTGTCCCCGTGTGGAAGAAGAAAAAGTTATTCCATACGACCAGCGACAGAATAAGTTGCTAATTCAATTGGACTGAGAGAGTGAATGCATTTACATTTTGGGTCAGGAGGAATCCAAACTTTTTCTTCTTCCACACGGGGACAACCAGTATTAGTCTTTTGGTAAGAGTAAAGATAATGTAATAGTGAATCCTAATAAACGAATAAGAAGTCCTCTGGTCCCCTTGATGGTTCCACTTCCACACGTACCTTTGGAAATGAAGTTTGAACTTTGAACTTGCCTTCACTATTATTCTCACTTAATTTTGACCTTCAATCTCTTGCAATGGCGGAACTTCATGTAGACATAAGGGGTTATGCCGTTATGGCCCCTACAATTTTTTTAACTTTTATTTTTTTTACTATATATGTATATTAAATATATATATATCTATAAATATTTGGACCTTCCAATTAAGATATATTAGTATATATTATGAGTTTTATCTTATCAGAAATATAAAAACACTCTTAAACTTTTCATAAATGTACCAAATAAACTATGAAAATTTTAGAAGTACAAAATAAACACTAAGTATATATATATATAGAATTGTAGGTTTTATTTGTGCATTTTCTTTATTATTTTCTAAACTTTAGTGCTATTTTTGTGCGGAAATTCATGAAAGCTTGTAGGATTTTGTACACGTCGAGTGAAAAAATTCAAAAATTTTCTGATTGGTTGATGTGGCACCAAGTATTAAATAAGGTTAAATTCCTTAAAACTCCATGTGGTTAAAAAAAGTTATTAAGAACCCCCATGTGGTTTAAAAAGTTCGAATAACCCCCCTGTGGTTTTTCGATATCCGTAACTGTTAGGTTTTTGGTTAACTTTAACGATGATAAGGTCATTTCGTAATCTTACCCCTTTTGGTTTTTGGTTGACTTCTTAGGTTAACCATTAAAGTTAACCAAAAACTTAACGGTTACGGATATCGAAAAACCACAGGGAGGTTATTCGAGCTTTTTAACCCACATGGGGGTTCTTAATAACTTTCGTAAACCATAGGGGAGTTTTAAGGAATTTACCCATTAAATAATGTGACATCACATATGAATTAAAAGAAAAAAAAACCCAAAAATAATACTTTAAATTATAAACTTAATTATGGTTGGTCCCTCAGTTTAATTTAGTTCAAGTTCTGCCATTGATTTCTTGTAATGTCCATCCTTTTTTATTTTTGTTTTTTTATTTTTTATTTTTTATTAAGAATGGGATTGGTTACCCATGTTATTGATTGCAGAAAATTAAATAAAAAAAATTAAAACCATCTTGGTTTACTTTTGTTGTCAATTTTGTTGTATTTTCTATAATCTACTTTAAGCTTGTTCTGGAGTCGATGCTCGGAGTAAGTCCTCGCGGATTCTTCGTTCTTTTTAGGGCCTGGTGTGCCTAAAATTGAACCTCCTTTGGGCCTAGCCCAATGGACTAAAACAAAGATACAGTGAAGGATAAAAAGACGCGTAGAAAGCCCAGAACCCCGCTTAGGTCGGATAAATCATCCAAACCAAGCCAAGTAGTATTTTTGTTACAAGCTTAGGTCGGTCAAAACCGTAAAACCGAGCGGGACAGTATATCTCGTCAAGGGTTAGGTCGGACCTTAGACTTTGGAATGCCTTGATTAGTTCCTCATGTTTATGTCATGATAATCGACCTGACCGAGCTAAGATAGTTAGATCGGACTACACTGTTTCACTGACACAGTAGGTGAAAATTGTCATAGATTAGGTATATCTTTTCAATTACACGCAGAGATTTCCAGATCTTCTAAGAGAGGAAAAAACCCATGAAATCCGGTCAAGACAGTAGTAGCCACACCACGCTAAACAGAAGGAGCAGGTGAACAGGTCAATCATGAAGGTTCAACGGACACATTTCAAGTTGGAGGTATATATACTAAGTCTTCAGACTTAGTGAGGTACGCAACTTTTACCATTTTGAGCAATTGTCTTCACTGTTTATGTTCTCCAACTCTTCTAACTTGACCGTCGGAGATTATACAGGGGGGAAAGCCTGGCTTTTCTCTTGATCATTCCACAGTTATCACCGGAACAGTACGAATCATTTCTTTCCGTCGTCCTTGCTGGTCCGAGCTATCCAGATCGGTTCCCAGCTCAGTCATTTTCCTTCGCAGTGAAGATTCATTCAGATTGGGCTTTGCTGTTCAACACAATTCATTAGGCCGTAAGAAGCACCACAATAAGAACAATTTTCTGCGTCACATCAGGGCCAATAATGTATCTTTCTTCATCGTCTGTACCCCATCTTCATCAATTTTCCAGGGGTCATATTCCAACCCATCATTCTCGTCGCTATGATCGATCGGTGTGGGGGCACCGTCGATGTGGTTGGGGCATGGGACTTCAATGCATCTTTGTGTTTATGCATGTCTCCAACACAACTGGCCAAGAATTTTATTGGATATTTTAGTCGTAATATTAAATTAATTTTACTGGTCAACAATGGAATTTTAATGCAATATTGTTATTGGATCTTTTGCAAACAAAATTCTCTCAGGCATATTTCTTAAACCAGGTTTTTTTGTTTTTTTCTTTTTTCTTTTTCTCTCTTTTTTCTCTGAACATCTTAAACCAGTTTTTGCATTTTGTGTGATTGTGGACTTTTTAATCAAAAGAGAAAAAATACGACAGAATTTGAAAAAGAAATCAGCAGGAAAAGATAGAGAAAAAAGAAAAAGTTTGGTAAGATTTAGCAATGAAGAAATTAATAATGAAACTAAGAATACACGAAAAGAGATAAAAAGGCAGAGATAAATGGTTTGGGAATAATAAAAAAAAAGAAAGGAAAAGAATAAAAAAAATCATAAAACTCTGAGTCTAGATAAGATGGATCCAAAAAATAAATAAATAAATTGTAGGAACTGAATGTCTAGGAAAGAGTAAGAAAATGAAAGAGAAGAAAAAACAATACAAGAGAAGGGTTAGCAAATATGAAGCGTTATGGAAGGATGTTTTAGGTATTACATTAGCGATATAGGATGTTTTAGGTATTACAGGAAACATTGGTTTTGATGTTGTTCATGTCAGCACCAAAGCATGCTTGCAAACATCCGTTAAGTTAAAAGTTAACAGAAGGGCTTTTTTAAACTAATTTTGAAAGTTTGAGGGCTTTATTGTCCCATAAAAAACCACAGGGGCTTATTTGATCCTCCTATCAAACCACATGATCTAATATAAATTGCACCTTAACCCTACATAATTTCATATCTTAGAGTTGAGTGTGCTGCTTTGTTCTGTATATAGTTGCTGTAATGTACAAGTCTATTACCTGATGTGGCATTAGAAGTACTCGGATCCATTTTGTAAGTTATGAATCGGCATTCATACAGAAAAGAAGCTCTCTAAATTGAGGTTTTCTAAATTTTTCTTTTTTCTTCGATTCCACCTCTGAATTCTTTAGAAACTAACAACAAAGAATATCAACAACGCTTAAACTGAATGTTGTTTCCAAGAACTTGATCAATCCCTTCAAAAAACCAACTCACCTTAAACGGTGTCACAGAGTAGTAGGAACTAGGAAGAGGTTCCAAATTTAACAGTGAATCCTAATAAATACTCCCTCTCTACTGGGAAGAGGTTCCAAATAAATACTAAACTATTTATTAATAGCATATCACGTGAGAAACTAGTAATTAATGTAAGCAATTACATATGATGGTTCCACTCCCACCTTTGGATTATGGTTTTCCAAACTCCAATTTCTTGACTTTTCCGACAATCAACTTACGGGTGAACTTCCTTTGTCTCTATCAAATCTCACTAAATTAGTAATGCTTGATTGTGTGTCGAATATGATCCCTGAAAGTCTAGCCCAATTGTCTCATCTAGAAATCTTTGATCTCAGCAACAATGGCCTCACATGATCCATTCCTTCATGCCTAAGTCAGTTGTCCAATCTAACTTCCCTTGTTCTCAACAACAATAACCTCACTGGACCGGTATCTTCAAGCCTTATCAATATGACAAATCTACTTTTTCTCGACCTCGCTCACAATATCATCAATGGAGTAATACCAGAAAGTCTAGCCCAATTGTCAAATCTAGAATTCATTGATTTCAGCTACAATAGCCTTACTGGATCCCTTCCTTCAAACCTTGGCAATCCGACAAATCTATTTCTTCTTGACCTCTCTGGCAATAGAATCAATGGAGTGATACCTTCCACTATCTTCAAGTTACCAAATATTGAAGAGTTGTACCTTGGGTCAAACCAACTTACGGGTGTGCTTCCTAGGTCTTTATCAAGTCTCACTTCTTTAGTAAGTCTTGATTTTAGCGCCAATTGGGTCGAAGGTACAATTCCTGAAACTCTAAGCCAATTGTCTAATCTAAAATATCTTCATCTCTACGGAAATAGCCTCACTGGACCCATGCCTTCAAGCCTTGGAAATATAACAAATCTGATTTTTCTTGACCTCTCTGGCAATGGCATCAATGGAGTAATACCTTCCACTCTCTTCCAATTACCAAATTTAAATTCTCTTTCTCTCAGAGGAAATAGTCTCGCTGGACCCATTGCTTCAAGCCTTGAAAATCTCACAAATCTGATTTTTCTTGACCTGTCTGGGAATAGCATCAATGGAGTAATACCTTCCACTCTCTTCCAATTACCAAATCTTGAAGACTTGTACCTTCAATCAAACCAACTTACGGGTCAACTTCCAGATAATATACCACTCAATTTGCGTAAGATGGACCTTTCTCATAACAAGTTGACTGGAATCATTCCATGTAGTTGGGGATACTACATATACGGTTTTCTTTGGAATCTGTCCCACAATAGTCTATCCGGAACAGTTCCTGATTTCCTTGTTATATATCTTGTTGAGGTTGACCTCTCCTATAATTCTTTAGAAGGTAGTCTATCAGATACATTCATAGCTAAATTTGACCCAAGTAGATATGTTGACAATCCTAAATTGTGTGGCAACTCATCTTTTTTGCCGCATTGCCCTAAAGCAAAAAGTTATTTTCAAAAGAACCAATCCGGGATAATACTTCTTATCCTCTTTTTAGCGTTTTTCTTAGTTGGAGGCTTAGGATGTTTATTCTTAATATTCACTAAAACCAAAACAATCAGTACGAAAGTGGAAGATGAGCTGATGGACAGTCCACATGGAGATATTTTTAGAATTTGGAACTATGATGGAAATGTTGCCTATGAAGACATCATAAGAGCCACCGAAGATTTTGATATCAAGTTTTGCATTGGGTCAGGGGGTTATGGTAGTGTTTACAGAGCTCAATTACCAAGCGGGAAAGTGGTTGCATTGAAAAAGCTTCATCGTTCAGAAGGTGAGAATCCACAATTCGATGAAAGCTTTAGAAATGAAGCCCGCATGTTGTCCAATATCAGGCATCGAAACATTGTAAAGCTCTTTGGATTCTGTTTGCACCGGCAATGCATTTTTTGATTTATGAGTACATGGAGAGGGGAAGCTTGTTTTGCATATTGAGGAATGAAACTGAAGCTGGGGAGCTGGATTGGATGAAAAGATGGAATGTGATCAAAGGGATTGCCAATGCACTGTCGTATATGCATCATGATTGCAATCCTCCAATTGTTCATAGGGATGTATCCACCAACAACATTCTTCTGAATTCAAAGCTCGAAGCAACTCTTTCTGACTTTGGTACAGCTAGAATCCTGCAACTCGATTCCTCAAATCAGACAATAAGGGCAGGTACACTTGGTTACATTGCACCAGGTAATTTTCCCTATCCTCTTTTTTATTTGTTAATGTACTCTAAGTTTTGAAACTGTATAAATATAAGGGATGATTGAGATAAACCATTGTTCTGTTATTGCAGAGTTAGCTTATACATTGGTAACCACAGAAAAGGCTGATGTCTACAGTTTCGGGGTTGTGGCTTTGGAGATATTGTTGGGAAAGCATCCTGGAGACTTCCTTTCCTGCTTTTCATCACAGTCCAATATTGAGCAAATGTTGCTAAAGGATCTACTGGACAAACGTCTGCCTCCTCCTCCGGCTTATGGGTTGGTTTCTGTTAACTTGGTTCTGGCTGCAACTGTGGCTCTGGCTTGCTTACATCCCAACCCCAAAGCTCGGCCAACGATGCAATGCGAGGTACAGCAATTTCTTGCGCCGAGACGAGAATTAGCTGTGCCTATGCAATTTGTCACCGTGCTTCAGTTGATGAATTCAGCATACTTTTCTCCATGACATGAGCGGATGAATTTGAATTTGGATTTGGATTTGGAGTGCAGACACATGCACGAACTTGAGAAAGCAAATGAAGAAATTAATGAAACAAAAGTTTAGCTTAGCCTGTGTTGTGTTTATACTTTACAGTAGCATGACTTACGCGGTGAGCTTTCAAATGAAAGCAGACTTATGATTATAAGATTAATTGTCTTTGTTATCTTAGTTGGCTTCAAAATTTCATCTTCAATCACTTCGCAAACAAAGAAGCTTAATTTGGCTCTTCTTCCTTTGGTTGTCATGATTCTATTCTTGAAAACATATATACGGGGGAGTGTATTGAAAATTTTCAATAATTGAACAGTCAACTCTAGGATTTTCAATATTGAACAAAAGAGCAGGAACTTTCAATATCGAAATTAATATTGTACATCGAAAGTCATCAACAAAGACATTTCCTCTTGTCCAACAAATGTGACTTTTCATAAGAGATTAGAGTTAGTGAGTGATCATAACTCAAAGTCTTATCCTAATATTTAGAAGAGTCACAACACACTTTGATCGAAGTGATAAGTTTTGAGTACTATAAATAGAGTACAATGGTGCAAGATCAGGATGCACAATAAACAGCAAGTTTCATATAATTATTTTGTTCTTCCTTCTCTTGCCTTTTAGTGTTTATAAAGTGAATACAAATTTTAAATAACTACGCTTCATCTAACCAATAAAGATATTAGTTATGTATTTCTTGCAAGCTAAAATGCACTAATAAAACCATTAAAAAGCGGTTTTGTATACTGATGAAGCACAAAATGTCCAAGGAAGAATACCTCCATTCCTATAGAAGCGCCTGGACCTGGAGACCGTAGAAGCCTCTCTTGACCCCTGTTTCACTCCGACGTTCAAGTCAATAGATGATAAGTAAAAAAAGATATTGACAAAAGTGCTAAGTTCATAAGAAAATTGCGTACCTCTCTTTCACTAAAATTCCATGATTATATAACTCACCCGAGGCTCTTCCCGTTGCGCCTTTCCCGGCCGGATCTCGCCTTTTGACATAACTGCCTTCCTGATTTGCCTCCTGCCATGATGACTCCTGGATCCGACTCTCCCCATTAATAACTCCGCGAGATACCTGCTATATGCCAATAAAAACCACACTCCATATCCCGTGGCCCGGTGCTAAACTCCCCTGGACTACTCTCCTTCCTACCAACCTTAATGGGCTTTTTACTAACTACCGAGCCCAGCCCAACAACTCCTTTTTAGGCCTACCATATACTATTTAAAACTTCATTTCCGTTAACAAAATTAGTGGATGCATTTCTTTTCTTTTTTGAGGAGTTGTTGTACTAAACCATAGTATCTCTTAATTTGTAATAGATTATCCAACAGAGTGATCCATTGAGACTATCTTACTTGCTTTAGACGTTGCTTTTGGCAAATAAGTTTTCTAGGAATTACTTTCTCTTCCTCCCCGTGGCAAGGGTTACTGAAATATGTTTATGCAAGGCCATATTTCTAAACTATTCTCATCTAAAATAAATAAATAAATAAACTTCTCTAATACTATTTTAATATTTGAAACAATGACAGAAAGAGCATATTAAAGAGGAGATGACGAGAATAAATTTAAAAAAAGAATTTTGTGTTTAAAGGATATTTGATTGGTTCTCCCCTATGTGGTTTTTTTGGCTAAACTCACCTAAAAGGGTCCAAAATAGTAGAATTAAGGATTAAAGGTAGAATCTAATAGTGAATCCTAGTTAGAAATATACTTTCTCCTTTTCATTAAATGAGTTCATTTCAAAAAAAGTATGACAAGTATAATTTGTTATGTTAGTCACGTTTATGCTTGTATCTAAATGAAAATAATGCCAGTACACTTGAGAGTGACTAGGATTCAAATCTTGATTTTCTCACAATCAAAGGCCTTCAAATTTGGATGTACCACTAAGCCATATTTGGGTACAATTATGGAAGTCACGTTTATATTCAAATATGGCATAATAATAAAAATATCAGCTTTGGCTTCTTTGAAAGAAAGAAAAAAAAAAAAAAAAAAAAAAGAAGTTGAATTGCATTTACCTTGAAGTTTGTGAAAACTGTCAAATAAATACTAAGGTTCATGAAATTATGGTTACTACTCTTGGCCAAGTAGTAGGATAACAATTACTATTCCACACTAATTTGGTCAAATTACAGTTGTTCCTCCGGACCCTTGAACAGGAAACTCCATGATTAATTAATAAATCAAGTAAGATCACTTCATTTTTCGTTGTCTGCAACATTGGATTTTCCTTCCCGAAATGTAAATGCATTAACTCAAAATTAATGAATTATTGTGTCGTTTCACATTCTTTACAAAATAAATATATAAATAAAAATAAGAACAGGTTGATTGAAAATGAAATACAACGAAAAGAGAGCTCTTGATCAATAATAAGATTACGCGGATTCTTTTAGTTTAGATCTAATGAATTTACTAGCCAGCTGGTCAAGGATGGAAAATTACTCAGCAAGATATGGATACATATTCACATACAAAGACGTTGACGTAAGTCAAGAAGACTTTATTCAAAAAATCCGAGCAAAAGACTTCACTGGCCAAAAATATCTCTCTGTATATGCTATATTGGGTGAATTTACCTGTGTTATGAATCCACAAATACAATATGCAGCTTGCTTCTTTTTGCAGTACTCTTCACAGTAGCTACTACCATTTCTGATCAAGCAGCCAAATCTCCAGGAGGAAAGAATACAGAAGCTGAGGCACTGCTCAACAGCCGCTGGTGGGATCATTCAAACATGTCTACTTATTGTGACTGGCCTGGTATTACCTGTAACGATGAACACCAGGTTACAGTGATCCGTCTCTATGGTGCAAATATAGGAGATAAGTTGAGAAATTTCAGCTTTCATTCTTTTCCGCACCTCTTCGAGCTTTATCTGGTAGAGTGTGGAATAACCGGGGCCATCCCTCCTCAAATAGGTGCACTGTCAAAACTCACTATCTTGATTTGTCCAACAATCAACTTATAGGTGAGCTTCCTCGGTCTCTATCAAATCTCACTCAATTAGTACACCTTGATTTTAGCCAGAATTTCATTGAGGGTTCAATTCCTCAAATTCTAAGCCAACTGTCTAATCTAAATTATGTAAATCTCAGCAACAATGACCTCTCTGGACACATTCCTTCAAGCCTTAGCAATCTGACAAATCTGAATTTTCTTGACCTCTCTGGCAATAGTATTAATGGAGTCATGCCTTCCACCCTCCTCCAATTACCAAATCTTTTCTCCTTATACCTTCAATCAAACAAACTTACGGGTCAACTTCCAGATAATATACCGATTAATCTTGGTACGACGGACCTTTCTCATAACAAGTTGACTGGTATCTTTCCCAATCATTGGTACTTCCACTGCTGTGGGAGCCTTTGGAATCTGTCCTACAATAGTCTATCCGGAACAGTTCCCGATTTCCTTGTTATATATCTTTTTGATGTTGACCTCTTCTATAATTGTTTTGAAGGTAGTCTAACGGATACATTCATAGCTAAATTTCAACCAAATAGATATGTTGGAAATCCAAAATTGTGTGGCAACGCATCTTCTCTGCCGCATAGCCTCAAAGCAAAAAGTTATTTTCAAAAGAACCAATCCTGATAATATTTCTTATCATCTTTGTAGCGTTTTTATTAGTTGGAGGAATAGGATGTTTATTCTTAATCTTCACGAAAACCCAAGCAATCAGTACGAAAGTGGAAGTTGAGCTGATGGACAGTCCACATGGAGATATTTTTAGATTTTGGAACTATGATGGAAATGTTGCGTATGAAGACATCATAAGAGCCACCAAAGATTTTGATATCAAGTATTGCATTGGGTCAGGGGGTTATGGTAGTGTTTACAGAGCTCAATTACCAAGCGGGAAAGTGGTTGCATTGAAAAAGCTTCATCGTTCAGAGGGTGCGAATCCACAATTCGATGAAAGCTTTAGAAATGAAGCCCGCATGTTGTCCAATATCAGGCATCGAAACATTGTAAAGCTCTTTGGATTCTGTTTGCACCGGCAATGCATGTTTTTGATTTATGAGTACATGGAGAGGGGAAGCTTGTTTTGCATACTGAGGAATGAAACTGAAGCTGTGGAGCTGGATTGGATGAAAAGATGGAATGTAATCAAAGGGATTGCCAATGCATCATGATTGCAATCCTCCAATTGTTCATAGGGATGTATCCACCAACAACATTCTTCTGAATTCAAAGCTTAAGCAACTCTTTCTGGCTTCGGTACTGCTAGAATTCTGAGACTCGATTCATCAAATCAGACAATAAGGGCAGGGACAGTCGGTTATATTGCACCAGGTACATCAGACAACACCCTATCTCAATTTTTCTTGTTCTTTTCTATGTACTACATATGGAGTTTATGGGGTAATTGATCAACCATTTTGTTACTATTGCAGAGTTAGCGTATACATTGGTAACAACAGAAAAGGCATGTCTATAGCTTTGGAGTTGTGGTATTGGAAATATTGTTCGGAAAGCATCCTGGAGACTTCCTTTCCTCATTGTCATCACAATCCAATGAGCATATATTTCTGAAAGATCTGTTGGATACACGTTTGCCCCTTCCCACTAATCAGCTGGTTGCTCTTGGGGTGGTTCTCGCAGCTACAGTGGCACTGGCTTGCTTACATCCCAACCCTAAATCTCGACCCACAATGCAATGTGTGGTACAACAATTTCTTGTGCCTAGGCGAAAATTAGCAGTGCCTATGCAATGTGTCACCGTGCTTCAGTTGATGAATTCAGCATACTTTTCTCCATGACATGCATCAATGAATTTGGATTTTGTGGCATGCTCGAATATTTGAGAAAGAAATTGAAGAAATGAAACAGAAGGTTAGCTTAATTAGCCTGTGTTGTGTGTTTATAGTTTACAGTAGCATGAGTTACTGTAGAATTGTGCTGGAACATGTACTTCAGGGTTGCCTGTCATCTACATTAGTTTATCTTAGTTGCCTTTAAAATTTCATGTTCAATCACTTTGCAAACAGAGAAGCTTAATTTGGTTTCTTCTTCTTCGATTAATAATTTTTTTGGTTGTGATGATTCTATTCTTGAAAACATCAATACGGGGAAACGTGTTGAAAATTTTCACTTATTGAAAAATCGTCTCTTGAATTTTCAATATTGAACGAAAGGGAAGGAGGAACTTTCGATATCGGAAGGGTATAGGGGTGATCAAACTGGCCCGCGGGTTGGGACGGCCAGTTGGCCCGACCCTAATCGACCCTAACAGGTCGGTTAGGGTCAGTTAGGTTCGGCCCTAAGAAGCCAACATGTGTTTTGGTCCGGGCCGGTTAGGGCCAAGGCCTGACCCTAACTGGCCCCCTTTTTTTTTTTTTTTTGCTCCTATTTTTTTTTTTCCCTGTTCTTTCTTCAATTTTTTTTTTTATTTCTTTTATTCTTCGGCCTAAATTTTTTTTAAATTAGTAAAAAATTTGAAATAATAATAACTTGCGTACTTCAAAAATTAGTATTTTACGTATATTTTTCTTAAAATTATTTTTCAATGCGTTTGGAAAAAAATTATTTATAAAAGGTTTTAAGATCTTAAAACAAATTTTTAAAAAAACATTTAAAAGGTGTTTTGACTAGTATCTAATAAAAAATTTTCTAAATTTCTAAGTTTTTTTAATAATGTATGTAATCATTTAAAATTTATATTTTAATATATGCAAAATAAAATAACAATTTACATTTTTTAAAATAAATAATTAAAACTATTTTATTTATAATTTTAGAAAGTAAAAAACTTAAATTAAAGTTTAAAATAATCAAGTTGGAAGGATTGGGGAAAAGGGGGGGGGGGGGGGGGGGGGGGGGGGGGGCGGTTGTGTCGTGTGTGGTGGGGAGTGGTGAGCTTTTATTTTTGGTTCGGGGTTTGGATTTGGAATGGGGGCGGAGGTGGGGAGTGCTGGGTTTTGTTTTTGGTGGTGATTTTTTTTGTTTTCAATTAGTTTTTTTTTAGTAATTTTAAAAAAAAAAAAAAAGTCAATTAGGGTCGCGGCTAAGACCGAACCGAACTCGGTCTGACTCGGACCGCGTCTTTAGGGTCGCGTCCCTATTGGATCCGAACCGTTAGGGTCAGGCCAATTAAGGACGGGTAGGTCTGAATTTTTCATTTTGGGCAGCCCTAGAAGGGTGTGTATCAAAAGTTATCACCAAAGACACTTCCTCTTGTCCAATAAATATTACTTTTTCATAAAAGATCAGACTTACTCAATTTCGACAACAGTTGCAATACACTAGATTATGAAAGGGCAAAATTTGTATTGGACTTGTTAGACAGTTCAGCGTACGTTTTTTTCTTTTCTTTTCAGGGTTGAGAATCAATTTTAAGTTTTTAAGTATAGTGTATAACTTCTTATCTATTGAATTTAGTTACTAATGTATTGCATGTTTCTAAATATTATAAAAACCTTACTTGTTGTATGAAAAAATATATATATATATATATATTGATTTTAAGGGTTGAAGTATTGCATATTGCCTATAACATTTACTGTGTCGTGTATTGCTTATAATTTATGTTGTATTAAATTTACCTGCTGATGTATAGCTTGTAATGGAGAAAAATTTTAAATTTTAAGGTTGAAGTATTGCCTATAAAAGCCAAAAAAAAAAAAAATTGGAAAAGTATCCCTTGTTTGACTATTAGACCGTCTGACAAGAGACTTTCTCTATAAGGTAAAAACTTGTATCTAATTTGTTGAATGGTCCAACTCGCATATTTTTGTTAGGGATGAAAAAACAAGTATCAATTTTCAGCATTCAAATATCATATAACCTATGATATATTGAATTTAGCTTTTGAACTATCAATTTCTAACCAAATATATATATATATATATATATATATATATCGCTATAGTAAAGAAGAAAAAAAGTATCGATTTAAAGGTGAAGTGTCGCGTATAACCTCTAATATATTATATCATGAATTGCCTATTTCTAAAAATACAAAAAGTAAAAAAGATATCGTCTGTAATAGAAAATGGTATTAATCTTTAGGGTTAGAGTATAGCTTGTTTAAAAAGTATCACTAGTGAATATTTTTATATATCTATATATATATTGGATGTAGTAGAGAAAATTGGCGTATCAATTTTAAGAGCGAAAATATCCCCATGTCAGATCGTGGGATAATATGATCTGGGACTCCCTCATTGTGTAGAGCTTATTTGGAAACTATTTTCTTTACTACTTTGTTTTACAAGTCAACCTTATATCCTTCTTTGTCCAATTATTCTGCACAATAATAAATAATCAGTTTTGGCTGCTTTGAAAAGAAAAGGAAAAAAGTAAATTACATTTACTTTCTCGAGATTTGTAAAAATTATCAAACAAACTCGAGATTTTATGTAATTACAGTTACCGTCATTGACTAACAGCATAACAATTATTCAGTACTAATTTGGTCAAATTATATCGGTTCCCCTTTTCAATAGAAAAATAAACACAAACCCATAGAGCCTTTTGTTACTGGCAAAAGATTCAAATGTCAGGGTTAGGGGTGATAACGAGCCGAGCCGAGCCGTGTTCGTTTATTTATTAATCGAACCGAGCCGAGCTTGTTCATGTTCGTTCTCAGCCCTAAGTGTCATGCTCATCTATTTATAAGGAATTTTCCTCCCAAATCTTCTCTCATTTCCGATATGAGATTGGGTGAAATTCACCTCAAAATTGTTCATTTCCGATGTGAGATTGGGTGAAATTCACCTCAAAATTGTGAAATAAAATAAATTTGGCCTTGTGAAGATTCAAACCCTAGTTCCCCTGTTTCTTCTTTTGATGTCTTACCACTGTACCAAATTTATTTTCATGTTATATGCATGAATGATAAACTATATATGTATTTTATCATTCTTAAAAATTATTTTTTCTTATTGAGCTGTTCACGAACGTAATCGAGCCGAACTCCCTTTTGTTCATTTATTGTTCGTTTATTAATCGAGCATAAAATTTTGTTCGTGTTCGTTTATTAATAAATAAACGATCTCGAACCGAGCTTTTAACGAGTCGATCCCGAATTTGTTCGTAAACGTTCGTGTTCGTTCTCAGCCCTAGTCAGGGTATTGATAATTTCACAAACGTCATCACTCATGTGGCAATTTTCACAAATCTCACCAAAGAAAAAAGAAATTGAAAGAAAGACAGTTTGAAGTTGGACGATGGGTTTTGACCACTTCCGCTTTGTTGACCATTTCCACTTTGATTATTCAGCATGTGAATGATCAAGGATGCGTGTAAAAGCCTAAAGTAAGAACATGTGTGAAAAAATTATTAAATACATCACATTAATATGAATAATAATAAAAATTCTTACTTCCCATATTTTTATTACGATCTAGCAAGGGAATTACAATTTTACTCAAGTGATTGTTTCAAAGTGTACCATCCTACATAATCTAGTAGATGTATTAAATATTTTCTCAAACACTCAAATTGAATATTTGAAGGACGCGTCTAGGGATGACCACGGTTCCGGTTCGAACCGGAACCGGACCCGCCTAAGCTAAGGAGGTTCTGATTCCGGTTCCACCTTTGAAAGAACAGGGAACCGGCGGTTCCCTACTTAAAGTGCTAAAAATGTATAACACTTATATGTTAAAGGTAGATTTTGAACCCATGCCCTCAACTTTATAATAAAACTTAAGAAGAGCTAAATAACCACTCCATCTACTTTCTCATTTGTTATATTTTTCTTATTATTAATAGTGTCATATATGTTTATTTTTCTATAAAATATGTAATTATATAATATAATTATTTTATATTACATATATATAATAATATATAAACTCGTGGTATAATTTACATTAAGTATATTATTAATATAAGTAAATATTAAATTAAAGTATATACAAATATAAACTAATTACTAAATTAAAATTACTTCAATTTGAACGGAATCGGAACCGTGATAGAACTAGAACCGGTGGTTCTGGAACCGTCTCGAAACCAGAACCGGCAGTTCCGGAACCAGAACAGTGAAGTGATAATATTGTCCCCCAAACAAAGGCACCGATGTAGGACGAAAAAACAATGTTCACCGGGTCATTGTTGGCGTGCAATCAACAGCAACGTTATTGCAATTTGGATAATCTGAAAACAAAATTTCAACAAGATGGCGTATGTGTGTGAAAGGATCAGGGGAGGGGAGACCCAGACGTTGACTTGAGTGTGAAAGGATAGCTTTTGCACATTTGAAGATGAATGAAAAAGACCCAGTTCACCAAACATTTCTCTCTTACAGCATCAATTCCTCCTTCAAGAAAAGCGATCATATCAACCCCACAGGCAACAATTGGCCTTTCATCATTCAATGGACGGCGCCACAAATACAAATTACAGATTTTGCACCTTGGCTTTTTTCAGAGTGTTGATATGGATGATGATGGCAACTAGTATTGATCAAGCAGCGGCAGCCAAATTCCTAGGAAGAAAGGATGCTGAAGCTGAGGCACCACTAGGCAACACCAACAGCAGCTCCTGGTATGATCTATTTTACGGTATAAACGCTTCGAATTACTGTGGCCACGACTGGCCTGGTATACTCTGTAACGAAGAACATCAAGTTACATCCATCGACCTGCATGGTATTAACATAGGAGATGACTTGAGGAATTTCAGCTTTCATTCTTTTCCGCACCTTGTTGAGCTTCAACTGATAGCCTGTGGATTAACCGGCACCATCCCTTCTCAAATTGGTGCACTCTCTAAACTCACCTATCTTGACTTGTCGCACAATCAACTCTCTGGTGAGCTTCCTTTGTCTCTGTCAAATATCAGTGAATTAGAAACCCTTAATCTTAGTGAGAATAGGATACAAGGTTCAATTCCTCAAATTCTAAGCCAGTTGTCTGAACTAGAATACCTATATCTCAGCCATAACAGCTTCACTGGATCAATTCCCAGTTTTCTTGAGAAATTTGTTGATGTGGACCTTTCCTATAATTCTTTAGAAGGTCATGTATCGGATACATTCATAGCTAAATTTGAGTCAAGCAGGTATGTTCGCAATCCAAACTTGTGCGGTAACGCAGCTTCTTTACCACATTGCCCTGAAAAAAGAACTTGGATAAGATGTCTTATCCTATTTTTAGCACTGTTTTCCTTAGCGGGAGGAGTATTAGGATATTTATACTTTATCTGCTACAGAAAAAAGGGAAGCAATAATAAAGTGGATGTTGAGCAAACAAACCCTGATCATGGAGATACTTTTAAAATCTGGAACTATGATGGAATACTTACTTATGAGGACATCATTAGAGCCACAGAAGATTTTGATATCAAGTATTGCATTGGGGCAGGGGGTTATGGTAGTGTTTACAGAGCTCAGTTGCCTAATGGGAAAGTGGTTGCATTGAAAAAGCTTCATCGTTTGGAAGGTGAGAATCCAATATTCGATGAAAGCTTTAGAAATGAAGCCCACATGTTATCCAATATCAGGCATCGAAACATTGTAAAGCTCTTCGGGTATTTTTCACACCAGCAATGCATGGTTATGGTTTATGAATATATGGAGAAGGGGAGCTTGTTTTGCACATTAAGGAACGAAACTGAAGCTGTGGAGTTGGATTGGACGAAAAGATGGAATGTGATCAAAGGCATAGCAGATGCATTGTCATATATGCACCATGATTGCAACCCTCCAATTGTTCATAGGGATGTATCCACCAGTAATATTCTTATGAATTCAGAGGTCGAAGCAACTCTTTCTGACTTCGGTACAGCTAGAATTCTACAACTTGATTCATCAAATCAAACAATAAGGGCGGGTACACCAGGTTATATTGCACCAGGTAATTTCTTCTAATGCACATACATATAATCTATTAATCTAGGTAATGTTTTGAAAGTATATATACTGGCGGGTAATTGATCAACCATTTTTGTTACTAATGCAGAGTTAGCCTATACATCCGTAACCACAGAAAAGATTGATGTCTATAGCTTTGGAGTTGTGGTTTTGGAAATATTATTTGGAAAGCATCCTGGAGAGTTCCTTACCTGCTTTTCATCAGACTCCAATGAGCAAATGTTGCTGAAGGATCTACTGGACGCACGTCTGCCTCCTCCTGCTACTGGGTTGGAAGCTGTTAAGGTGGTTCTCGCAGCTGCTGTGGCTCTGTCTTGCTTACATCCTAACCCAAAATCTCGGCCCACGATGCAACGCGTGGTAGAGCAATTTCTTGCGCTGAGACGAGAATTAGCCGTGCCTCTGCACTGCATCACTGTGTTTCAGTTGATGAATCCATGATACTATTTTGACATACATTGATAAGGTGGAATTGTATCTTCTTACTCATAAAAGGTTACACCTAGTAAGTCTTCCATTGAGATAAATATAACTATACGGTTTTTAAAAAAGTTGATAAAGTGTATTCTAGGTTAATCTAATTGAAATCAACATTGATGATTGGTAAAATTTTGGAATAATCCATTGATGGTAATGTACATGTGATGTGTCGTCCCCTAATAGCAAGATTCATGTTTTGATTTCGGATCTATTTGTTTCTTTCTATTATCAATCTTGTTTTCATGAGATAATTTGTGTATTCTGTCTCAACAGAAAAATCATATTTAAAATTGTAAATAGGTTATGACTTATAAATAATTATATATATATATATATATATTAAATTTCTTGCGTCATAATAGTAAAAAATACATAAATTTAACTTGCTGTAAAATATATATGTATCGCATTCATAACTATCTTCCTATGTTTCGTACGCAAACTAATGTTCAACAAAAATACCTAGCTATGTGTTTAGTATTTTTGTATATTTATTGTCTCGCACAATGCAACATACATAACACTCGCATAATATCAATGTAACATATATATTTCCTCACCAATCCTATAAATAAATTTAAAAAATCACATTTCTAATATTTGAAACAATACCCTTCTTAGTGGGATAAAAAGAACATATTAAAGAATTTATAAGTACCATGTGAATAGATGCGAGAACACCCCACGATAAAAAGACAGATCTGACCAATAGTAATTTGAATGTATAGAAAAATTAAATTTATTATACGTCGTATTAAATAGTGTTCATAAGCTTATAATAAGTCTCAAACATTTATAGCGAATTTCGAGGAGAATTTATTCTAAAGTAATAATGCGCCACTCCAACAACCACCGGATCCACAAAGAACTATCTGAATGGATTTGTTTCCAACTATAACCCTCAATTGTATCAAATGAATTACAACAATGGGAAAGAATTTTTAAAAAAAAAAAGAAGTTATTTCGTGTATTCAATTATTGTTGGTACTTCTTTTTGTTTCATCCTTGCTGCAATTATATGGATTATATTTAATTACAAAAGTACCTAGATGACTCGCATAGAAAAGGAAGAATTTTGATGTTTAAGGGAATTGATTCATTCTCCTAACGAAACCTGTGTGGTTTTTGGCTAACTCAAACGGATCCAAAATAGTAGAATTTTGGATTCAAAGGTAGAATCTAACCGTGAATCCAAGTAAAAAAATAATAATAATAAATCCTCTTATCCCCTTGATGTTTTGTAGGATTTCAATTAACAAATAACTCATAATATAGATTGTAGCCATACATTCACTATGATGCAGAACGGTCCTTAAATAGAGCATAGAATCAATTAACTATTAAAAAGTCTCTCCCTAACAATCTCAACTAAACATATTTTCTAAAAATCCCAACAACTAAATATAAGATAAAAGATTAAGTCAAAAATAATATAGGAAGATCAACTTCTAGAATAGGAGTTGGTAGGGGTGGTCAAAAACCCGCGCGGTGGGTTGACCCGCGGGTCATATCCGTTTTGGTTTTTTTTTTTTTCCCCTTCGTGCACAGCTGAGGGTCCGGGTCCGGTTCGATTCTCCCTCCAATTTTGGGTTTTCTAAACTTAACAAATCAATCTTAAAGAAAGCTGATTAACCACTCCAGCAACTCTTTATTTTGTTTTTTTTTCTTCTTATTATTGTATTATACAACAAATTAAACTATAAATCATTTAATATTTTTTCAATTATATTAATAATTTTAAATTACATCACACATGTATTTCACAATCTAAACAAAATTAAATTTTTTATATAAATGTACAAAGAATTGATGTAATTTAACTATGTATATTATTTTTTATATAAATGTACAAAATGTAAATACTATATATTGTAAATAATATATATATATATAAAAGCATAGTATTTAAATTTGAAATAATATATAAATTTACGAATAAATTATTATTTATTTTTTTAATAAAAAATTTTAACTGTGCATTTCACAATTATTATTAAATAAAAATTTTATTTGTGAAATACTGTGTAATTTAACTATGTACAAACAGTAAAGAGAAAAAAAACCAAAAATATAAATTATAACATTAGTTTATATAGGAGTATAATGTATATTGTTTTTAAAAAAAATATTATAATATATGTAGTATAAATAATTGATATATAAATAAACATATAATATAATAAAGATAATAAGATAATATAACAAAACAAAAAGTAGAATGAGTGGCTAATTAGCTTACCTTAAAATTATGTCTGTGCGGATGGTGACCTATAAATGATTGATTTATGTTTGCATGAATATATTTGCATTGGTGATCAATTGCATGAACTCAACTGAGATTATGTCTTCAACTAGGTATTTTTATGTGTTTTGTTTTACGAGAGTAATAAAGTTACCAATCCCTGTGGAGTACTATACTAGTTTTTGGTAGGTTTTTTATAAATATATTTGTTAGTTGAAACGACACCTATCAGTGCTTGAATGGAAAATATATGTTACCTTCCAAGTTCCAACAGAATCTTATACTTATTTTGAGGCGGCTTTTGTAAATGGCATCTTGTATTAAAGCTGGGAAAACCAGCCAGGCTCAGCATCTTGCACAAATATGGCTCGTTGTCGAAGATGGTAGAGCAATCAAGGGATCCACGAAAAGAATTCCTCCAGCTGGCTTTCACTAACTACCACACCAAATTTCTGCGAAAAAACAGCATTGACTGATCCAGCTTCAAGATTTTGCAATGCTTCGACAGATGAAATCTTGGCGTACCCATTCAGGTTATGAACAGTTCCATCTGCACAACCGAAAGAATGGGTGGGGTGATCGGTGGGGGAAACAGAAAAAAAATCTTGGGTCCAATATATGAATAAATTTTTCTTCTAGGTAATTAAATACAGACATTTAATAACTAAATCACCGCTACATGTACTACTAATAAGGGTGGAGGAAGGGGTTAGGGTCCAGGGACTCCCTTGGCTCCGCCCATGTGGGAGATACAGGTCACATATCATTGCCTAAAAGGCAGTCTTTCATCATGTGTTCTTGCTGAAAACTTCGGCCATCTAGTTATCCATTAATTGAATAGGCTATTATGCATTAATGATATAAATGCTTTGTTCTAATATTACCTTCTGCAACAATGGGTGGATAAGGAGGAGGCTGACGTATCCAGTTTCCAGCAGAATCTTTCATGTCCCTTCGATCAGATGCAAAACATTGTAGGAATATTGGTGCGTGTACAATGCGGAAGAACCTGCAATTGCATGTAGTATAAACCCCACAAAACCTTTTAGCCTTCAAACTCGGCATAACATAGACTCAACCACAGATAAAGAAGTGCATATGTTCACCATCCTTCAAGTTCTTGAGTGGTTGGAGAATGAAAGTACAAAGAAGTGATCACTTCTTATTCAGTCATTTCTGTTTCAATGCAGGATTACTTCACCATAAAATACTGGCATGTTAATGAGGAACACTAGTCTTTCGCAGGAGACGCGAGAGTGTGACACATATAAACAGCTTATAGCCAGACAAACCATAAAAATCAATATGTAACCTATTCATTACAAGCAAGTCCTACTAGTATATTGAATACAATGGCAAGATTGATAGTTTATACCTCTCACTCTCTGAGCATAGTTTGAAAGATGGACGGATAGTTTCCGCCACGTAGGAGGTCAAAGGAGAAGGAAATGGAAGTGTTGAATCGAGATCCCACACCATATGAGCTGAGGTTACATCTTTTTGTTTCTGTAATAGACAACATACTATGAATCTCAGTTGGTAAGAGTCAGATTTCTTACACTTGACAATAACATGACCAGAATGATATTTTGAACGAATTTAGTACACTTATCAACTATCTCATGACCATAATGATCCAAGGAAAGACAATAAGAGGTATAAGCACTGTGATTGATTCACCTGTACGCAGATAACATGAAAATCCCATAGCATAACCCCATCAGCTCTCTGGCTTGCCTTTTGATGCCAAAAAGGTATCTGCAAAAGAGTCATCAGATGAGTTAGTCCACCCTGTGACGGTTAGACCTATCCAGCAAATATGTCAGACCACTCATGAGATAAAACCATGTTTTTTAACATAAGCACTGTTCAGATTTGTGACATTGTATGAAATAGCTACAGAGACTTAGCAATACCAATGCTAATATAATCTGCATTCCACAGGTTTCCATTTTAATTTCGGGCTTACTTAGACTTCATGAAGTTAATCCTTAGCCATGCATTCAGATCACTTAGCACCAAAGGTTCTCCGGCATAAACACATAAACAGAAAAATTCAAGTGAAGAGTACAAGCTTCATATCATTTGCTAGAATTCTTGTCATAGTGATCACCTAGGGTGAAATAAATACCGTCTAATCTTCTTCCAGTATTAATAATAAAGGAAATCATCCTCGGTTACTGAATTAAGGTAAAGCATGCAAGAAACATTCTATAAACTAGAAAGACAAACAGTCATCATATGATATCCAGATACTGACAGAAATATTCACATAAGGATCGGTTAAAATGCAGCAAGAAAATCTAACATCCAATATAATATGACTAAACACATGCCTTCTTATTCTCATTGGAAATAAACACGACGAACAAATCTGAACCACCAGAATCAGCAAGCCCATCTGAGCAAAGCTTCTTGCATAGTAGGTATACATTCTCCTCACTAGAAAAGTATGCAGCAGAAGAACTCTATTACAACCACATCAATAAATAAAATCAACATAGAACATATATTCACCTGTCTCACCAGCGAAATAGAGAACAAATCAAAATCCCAAACTTTAACTAGAAAAGCAAACTTGTTCTTCTCCGTGTTAACTATGTGAGAAGAAGAAAAATACTAAAGCAATTGAGGGAAGGGCAAAAAATACGATACAAATGCATGAGATAAAGAAACAATGACAATGACAACAATTTATGGCATGAATTTTGAATATCAACGGAAGCTATGTCCTCAAAAAAGTTTCCAAAAAAGCATTTTCTGACGCTGAGCTAAGAATCCGAAATATGGGCTCTTAAACACATGAACTGATCATCCTACCATAGAGAACTACAATTAAAACCAACATAAAACTATTTCCATTCAGCACTGAATCAGTGAAGCTCACCCTGATATGATCCCCTGGAAAAAAAACACCACATTTCAGCAATGAATTTACAGTGAAAGCTTTTCAAATCAGCTCATAGAAAATAAGAACTGCAAAAAAAAAAAAAATCCCAATTCCAAAACGCATCATCATCCGAAAAGCTCTCGAAAGTATGAACTTCAATAATTGGTCCAAAAAAGTGCCTTTAACTATAGGTATCGACTATGGACCATTCGGTCCATACCGCTCATTAAAAATAAAACCCAGACAATGATGAGCATTTCATGGTGATCCCCGACTAAATACACTAAAGATCGAGCCTTTTAACAAAAGGGTTCCTTCATAGCATAACAGCATTTTAGTTCTCATAAACAGCATCGTAAACCATATGATGTTAACAAAATTAAACGCACAAACACAAGGAAATAAGAGAGACGAACCAATAATTAGCGGTGTAATCAAAGTTGGAAGCTTCCACAGGTGCCGTGATTGAAGATTCTGCTGCTGATGATGATGATGGTGGAGAATCCAATTTGAGCGTCGTCATTTTCTTGAATTTCTCACAAAAATGTAGGAGAATTCCTCCGGATTGTAAGGCAGCAGCGTAAGCGGAAACTGGAAAGTGTCACCATGGGAGAAGAAAACGTTGACTACCAAGTCACTTATTCCAGTGGCTCAAAGGCGTGAACCTGAGGCTGCTCGGTTTAGCAATTAGTACAAATACTGTATTTTTGGACGGGCAAATATACCACGCCTTTAGATTCGGAATATTTATTCAAATGCCATTTAATTTCGGAATTGTTACTTGAAGAACACCGTTTACTAAACGTATGACACTTTTTAAAAAATTTTAGACGTGAATTTATATTTTTGCCCCTCCATTCTCTTCTGAAATCAATTTTACTGCAATTCCATTTCTCCTCCTTCTCCATTGCTAGAAGCCAGTCGTTCACTCCTCTCCATCGGCACGATTCCAGCTCCTTCTCCATCGGCGGTTGTAAGCTCCAGCTCCCTCTCGCGATTCCGGTTTCCACCTCCATCGCTCTTCTTCGTCGGTCGTCAGAGTCGGAATTTTATTTTATTTTTTTTGTAGAGGAAATGGAAATTTGAATGTATTGGGTGTTGTAAATTCTTAAGGGTACTGTGGTTAGGAATGTATTAGTGTTTATGATGCATTTTCTGGCTGCGTAGTGATAATTTTAGAGTAAATTCAGTAGTCGTTCGCCGGAAAAATGATTTTCCGACGAACGACCGGGAAAATTCCTAAAAAAAAAGGCTGTCCTAAAGCGATTTTTCCTTTAAAAAAATGGCCACAGGACAGCTTTTTTTTTAGGGAAGCGATTTTGCAAGGGAAAATCGCCTGGACTAGGCGATTCTTAGTGGGAAAATCACCTTTTTTGTAGGAATGTGTAGGCAAAAATGTGGGGTAAATTTTTTTTATGAAGTTAGAAACTATCAAGGTATATTAGTCTTTTAGCCACTTAAAATTTTAAAAAGTGTCATGTGTTTAGTAAAACGGGTCCTGCAATTAACATGCCCCTTTAGTTTTTCTTTTTGGAATTTGAGGCCCACTAAACCCTACCTCTATTACATTTTTCCTACTCAGGTGGGTTTTGAACCCGCGACATGCGGGAAATCAGCTTACAATTAACTGCTAGGATCGATGTGGTTTCGACCCATTCAAATGCTATTAAGAAGTGAAGAAAATCGAAACAGATTCCTCCCAGAACTGTGGACTCAGAATCGAAAATTACCATTACACATGACGTTTGAGAAATAATATCTTACTTTCTCAGTTCCATTACAATAGTTAATTTAAAAGGTGTACAATTTATTTTGAATTTTCATATACAATAGTTACAAAAGTTAAATTGACATCATTTACTTCACTAATGTTCTTACATTTTAATTATAAATTAATTATAAATTACACATTATTATATTAATAAGGATATGAAGAGTAACAAATTTGAAAGTTGACTCTTTTATCATTAATTTGGACAAATTAAAATTCTCTCCTATCAATAGAAAGGAAAAAAAAAAACAACACAAATTTAAGAGATCGTTTGTTATTTAAACAGATTTTGAATATTTAGAGAGATGATAGTAATTTTTAAATTGTTACCCTCTCTGTTTTACTTAAAAAGTTTATTTTATATTATTAAAAACAGTAATACAAAGTTGACTTTTTAAATAGTATTTGCTAAGAAAATTGACTTTTCAATCATGCTTGTACTTGCCTTTCATACTTGGATTGGTATAGCATGCCATAAGTGTTAGGATGGTGCCTGTTTGATTTCCATTTTCCAAAGGTTCCAATAATTCAGTTTCTTTTTATCCTTTCATCGATCCTGTGTCAGTACTGCTTTGGATATGCCTCTGATTGATTGGCAAAATTATGTTGGAGAAAAACGGTTTCTTTGTAGGCCAGAATTGCTGTTTTCAGGAAGGTGGTTAACTTATATTTTTCTTGTGGGTTTCACCTGTTTCTGAGTTTTTTCCATTAAAAATAACTTTTCATTTCTAAATTACAGATACAAAGCACTTTTGGGGACTTTCAAATTTAGTACTTGGATACAGAAAGCGAATGTAGCATTTTCGTAGTCCTGGCAAATTGACTCATGACGCATCAATTCGACCCAATCCATCCGTCTTTTTAACTCGTCGAGTCGGGTCGAACGGGTCATTGGTCATAACTTGACCCGTATTTAACGGGTTAGGTTGAGTCGGGTTAGGATCAACTCGCGAATTGTATTTTTTTCAACCCGTCCAACCCATTTAGTTTTTCTTAACAGTTGACCCACTTGGGTTGCATCTAAAGCAAAACTGACCCGCCGGGTCACACATATAGTTTGGATGTGATTTGTGTCGGCTGCGTGTGTGTTTCTGTGTGTGTGTGTGCTGAGTGTGTGTGCGTGTGAGTGAGGTGTGTGGGTGTGTGCGTCAGTGAGGTGTGTGTATGTGTGTGTGTGTGTCAGTGAGGTGTGTGTGTGCGTGTGTGTGTGTGTGTGATGAGAGAGAGAGAGAGAGAGAGTGAGTAAAGTGGGTGTGTATCAATGTGTGTCTATATATAAATTTTATTTTTATTTTTAGATAAATATATATTATGATATATTTATAATAAATGTGATCATACATTTTACGTTTTATATTGTTTAATTTCTTAATTTATTTACCTACTTATCACATGTTGTAATCATTTTTTTATATAAAATTAATTTAAAATATATTTAAAATAAAAGGATAGTAGTTGCAAGTAATAATTTTAAATATTTATTGTTAAAAACTAGGTAAATTTACGAGTAAAATGAATCAATAAGTCAGGTCAAATGGGTCATGATCTAATGACCCACAAAATTATCCAAATCGCTTATATAAAATTAATTCCGAATATATTTAGAAATCAAAGTCATATTATTTTTTTATAATATTTTAAACAAGAAATAAGAACAACAATTATATGTATAATTAATAGGTCATGACTCAGAAATTAAAAAAATAAGACACAACTCATTTATAATAATGTTATTTTAAAATATGTTTGACAATAATTTTATTAAAAATATATATTAAATCTATATGTAATAGATGTAATATATATATATATCTATATTACATCTATTACATATAGATTAATTTAGGAGATCAATTAAAAATAGAAATTACGTGAATCTTAAGGGTAAAAAAAATGTCACTGACATTTAATGTATATTGACACTTTTGTAAGAAGAAACAAAACAAAGTACTTTAACAACGTTTTAAAAAGTTTAAAAAAAGAAAAAGAAAAAAGAGTACCTTAACACAAAGAAAAGAAAAAAAAATTGTTGGGGGCGGCACTGTGTGTCGGGGGGGGGGGGGGGGGGGGGGGGGGGGGGTGGTAACAGTACTGGGGGTTTTTTTTTTGGGGGGGGGGTGTGGGAGAAAGAAATTGATGAGCGAGGGAGAGGGGAGACGGGTCTGGGGCTGGGCGTGGTGGTGGTGGTGGGTGGTAGAGAGGAAGGGGTCAAGGAGGGAAGTAATTTTAAAATATTAAAAAGAAAGGTTTGTCAACAAAAATTATTTGCCGGTCAAATTACGGGTTATAACCCGTCGGGTCAAGCAAATTTAACTCGTTGGGTCAACTAATTTAACCCCAGGTTGAGCGGGTTATAACCCATCCGGTCATGACCCAACTCATACTTAACCCGTAAGTCAATGGGTCGGGTTGGGTCATGACCCGTTAGGTACGGGTCAATCTTGACCCAACCCATAACCCGCCCAATTGCCACCCATTTTCGATTATTATGAAAATTGACCGAGCCGTGGTTCTGTACAAAAAGCGAAGGTAGCATCTTTGCTTTCTTTGATAATTTTCACAGTATAAAAAGTGAAATTACTATCTTCACTTTTTGTAAAAATTGGTCGAGCGGTCATTTTGTACAAAAAGTGAAGTGACAATTTCGTTTTATTTGAAAATTTTCAAAATATAAAAAGCAAAAATACTTTATTCACTTTATGTGTAAATTCACACAATTTAGTGACAGTCGTTTTTTTGTACGAATAAGATTTTAAAAATTGAAATAAACGAAGACATCTTTGCTTTTTGGGTAAATTTTCCAACGCACCATTTTGTGACATTCGCGTTTCGTACAAATCAATAATTGAAAAATAAAGAAAAAAAAAGGAGAATATTTTGAAAAACTTTATGAAGAGTATTTTATGCCTTAAAAATTTGTTCAACTTGTGATCATTTTTAAAAATTATTTGCTTTATAATTTCAACTATTCTATGAAATAGTTGCCCAAGGAATCACTTTCTATGTTAAAAATGACCGTTCGGCTAATTTTCACATAAAGTAAAAGTGGTAGTTTCGCTTTCTATATTTTGAAAATTATCAAAAAAGCGAGATATTACTTTCTCTTTCTATATCCGACCTATTTTCAAAGGAAGTGAAGTTCCCATCTTCGCTTTCACTAAATATGGAAATTCTTGAAAAATTCCTCAATTTCTATAATTCTGGAATAAAAAATTATTTTTAATAAAAAAAAATCCCTGTTTCCTTTATGCTAGCTTTCCTCGGCGGTAAGATTCACTCTATTCTGGTATTTATTTATACCATTTCTATATATGATCAGCTGGCGAATGGTGTCCGAAACGAATGTACAACAAATTATCATCGATCGTTCAAGTACTTGTACTTTTACCCACATTGCCATTGCCAGCGTACGTTTATCAGAAACGGGACTTGTTTGTCCCAAAAAGCACAGCAAATGGTGAGAAGTACTGGAGGAGATACATATATGCCAATGAAGCACTGTCTTTCAGGAAATTTCCCAGCTTTAAATCCATTTTTATATATTCAGTTATCAAGATTATTGTGGTGAAGTGAAATTCGACAAGGTACTGAATTAATTGTGTTGGTCTTTTTGTAATATGATCCATTGGTTGTTGTTCATTTGATTGTTATATCTAAGGTCTTCTTGTTATTAATCACTAATCAAAGGTATAATGTTGAGAGAACTTTGGGTACCGTTTCAAAATATATTGAAGGCATAGCAGTTACAGTTAAAATTACTATTCTTTTAAGAGAAATTTAGGTACCACACTTTATTGTTGGAGGAGTGGTAGTAGTATGCTACTCTTGTTGTGTAGCAATATTTTTTTATTTTTCTCTCCTCCTTAGCTCAACTTCTAAAAAGTAGCAATACACTCTTTAAGAGTATCATTACCGGGCTTATGCCCTATTCCGTAATAACCTATTATTCAAGTGGATAAATAAGATTATAACAACATTACTTTTTAACCCCTTTTTTTTCAGTAAATGGACGAGTTTAAATTAATGACCAAATGAAGGGCCCATAATATTTGTTAATATTAAATTGGAGCACTAAAGATTTCCTAGTAAGACACAGTTAAGGTGCGCTTGGTTCCTGATAGGGAATGATAATAGTGGAGAATGATAATAGAGGGAATGATAGCATTGGTGTTGTTTGGTTTGTGATAGGGAATGACTATCATTACCATAGATAGTGTTTGGTTCACAAATAAACTTTTAGGATTAAATTTATTTTAATTTTTTTTACATTTAAATTTTGATATATTATAAACTATTTGTGTTAAAATATATTATAATGATGAATTTTAGCACTTAAAATTTTTAAAAAATAAAAAATACACACAAAATGAGGGAATCAAACCCATACCCCCAATATGCTAGGATATGGAGAATTTACTCAAAAGAGGGAATCAAAGTATTCCTCCAACCTAACCAAACAACAACTTTCATTCCATTCCATTCCCCACCCTTCTAAAACTTCAAACCAAGCACCCCCTTATAATTTATAAGCTCCCATGTGGAGGGAAGTGTATACCACGGTCCACAAACACTCATGCATTAAAATGACAAAGGCACTAAAGCCCAGACAATGTCCTTCAAACCTTGTAGTTATACTACTGACTTTTTATGGAGGAAAAAAAAATCCTTATATACTGATTTTTCTGACCCTTTTTTTTATATATAAATTGATTTTCTTTAATAAAATTCACACACTAACTAACCTAATATAGTATGTACAGGACAAACATAAGACAAATTATGCGAGAAACTACAAACGAAAGAGTATTAAAATAACAATTAATCAATATACAGAGGCTACCATATACTCACCAAAAGCAAACAACATATGACAAGCTTATGTGGTAGCTAATTTTGTTTCTCACTTGCAGTGTGGGACTCATGTTTTTAACACCCTATACAGCTCTAGACGAAGCATACTCCATCAATGTGGAGGTTTTTTTTTGTCAAAGACAAAAAAGTAAATGCGCACACACTAATTAACCTAATATAGTATGGACAGAATCTTTAATAAAATTAGTTTATTATAGTATGTGGCTCGAATAAATTACTCTCTTTGTTCTATTAGAATAGTCCATTTTCATAAATATTTTTTGTTATAATAAAAGAGTCCACTTTCAAATTTTTTACTCCTCCTATCATTACTAGTATAATAATGTGTAGTCTACAATTACCTCATACTTAATAAGTAATTATATAAATAGAATAAAAAAGGCCAAATTAGTTATTTTAAGTGTTGTACCTTGATATTCATAATAAATTATACATTAGTCAAAATGGGTCCCTTCTAATATAACGGATGGAGTAATAAATATTTCTTCCTTTTGTGTAAAAACCCAAATATACCACTTATTCTTGAAGCCCAACTTTCATTTGCTGGCTTTGTAATTCGTCTATGATTAATAGAAGAATCATATCATAAAAATCTACAATTTTGTAAGGGGTTTAAAGGTATAACATATAAAATATAATTAATTTATCGCCATTTTTTTTACTCATCATGTTCCTCCTTCTAAAGGGGGTTACTTATATACTACACATAGTTATATTAGTAAGTGTATGAAACGTAAAAAAAACAATTACAAATAGAAATCTCTCTAGGACAAAATTATTTTTTGAAATTGAACTCTTCCACTTGAATAGAATAAGTACATTTATTCTACCAATTTTAATTAATGTAATTGTTCAACAAGAAATATGTTAGTTAGGTCTCAATTGTTCTTCTTTTTTCTTTTTTCTTTTTTCTTTTTTCACCCTTGTAATTCACCAGATTCAAATTCATGATTTAAGAATTGTAAAACTCTCTCATTATTATTTCTAACCCTCCCCTGGGTCTTGGTTACTTTGCTACTCTATGTAACTAATTTTCAATAAATTGAATTTTTTGTAACTTCATAGCTAATTCGGCAACTCTTGAGCTATAATCAGGCGATGTTATCTCTAACTCTACTTTGTATCAATCATATACCATGATGGTAATAGTTAATATGGAGTATGAAATTATTCTATTGAGCATAATACAAGTGAATGATAAGATTGGAAAGCATTTTAATATTGTGATATAGACTTAATACAAAATTAATAGTGTAGAGAATTTGATCAGGGCCAAACAACCCCCACATGTGCCACTTAATTATATCGTACTATATCAGCTAAAACCACAGTTAAAATCAGTCAATCATATATGTTATTTAAACTAGGATAATGTTTTGTTTTCTTATGTATTCTTAGTTGGAACAAATTAAATTGATAGATTAAGAAACATTAATTACTTGAGAAACAATAAACTTAGTAGGAATGAATCTTTAATCTTAACGTGGCCCAAAATTAAGCAAAGTCCTTCTCATCTATTGGCTGATGTTGACAAATATTCTCGTCATTGCTGTCCATGTTTCCAGATGTGGCCCCACCACCGTCCAAAATCAAGTTCAAAGGATTTTGGGAGTTTTCAACGCTCCTTTTCTCCCTTTGGCGGTTTCTTTTAGCCAACCAATAAATTTTCATATTTTTCGTGCTGACTGTTCAAAAATTATATTATTGTTTTATTAAAAGAGTTAGGTTTCATAATATAATTTATTATGAATTTTAAAGTGCAACACATCAAATATTTGATTTATTATTATTTATTTCACTAATATTTACTTTTTAAGCGTGAGTTAATTATGATCCATACGTTATCATACTATAAAAGAGTAAAAATTTTAAAATTTGGCTCTTTTATTAGAACAAAAATAAATTTGAAAGTGGACTTTTCTAATATAACAGATTAAGTAGTTTATTACTCATTCAAATTTAATTAACATACGTCATTATAATTTTCCATTTTTACTTTATACTTCCTCCGTCTCATTCAAATAATCTACTTTGTATTACTGAAATCTGTTTCAGTAATATAAAATAAACTTTTTGAGTGAGACAAATAGAGTAACATTTGTCATTTTAGCTTTTTTTTTTAATATTTCATTTCCATATTTATCCATTTCAATAAAATATTTAATTACTATATTAATTAGTTATATCTCGCATGCCTGATGTGTTAATATTAATAGAATATTTAGTAATCATTTTGAAATTGTCTTAATATGTAGATTAAAAAATGACATACATTATCAAACGGACAAAATATATTTCATATATCATTGATTTTGTATCAATTTTGTTGTAATGTTGAACAGGTACGTGCACCTTAATTTTTAAAAGAGGCAGTGGTACAGAGAATGCCAATTTTCAAAATTAATGTTAATACTCCATCCATTACATTAGAAGAATTCATTTTGTTGTACTAAAACAGTATAATAAATTGGACTCTTTTAACAGAACAAAGAGAGTAATTAATTCCGCTCACATTTATGATTACAGAAATGAAATTCATATGTTAAGACAAATGAATTGTTTTTATAATAGAGAAATTACGAAACTATCCAGTAATTTGTTCATCATTTACCTCATATTTTAAAAAGACTATTATATTGTCTCTATCTCATATAAAAAGTCATATTTTATAAAGGTAATTTTTTTTAGAGGTGATAACATATAACATCTAAAATTAGTAATTAAATAGAGAACAATTATAAACTACACATAATTGCTGGATATATAAATAACGCCGAGGCCAGCGCAAACAACGCCAGAATGAGGAAGTAGGATCATGGAAGTTGCGGCCCACGCTTCCAACCGACTATTGAGAGTAGACTTATGAGCAGTTGGCACGTGTCTTGTACACATGGAACGCGTTCATAGGTTTGGCACGGGTGATCGAGAAAGCAGTTACAACTGAATCAAGGAAAATATTCTTCATGATTGATCTGCCACATCATCGACTGACGTGGCACGTGGCTTCAACAACAAGCTTCAAATGAGTTTGCTTCATTTATAAATACTCGATCACCTTTACATTCAAAAGGTATTATATTCAGACTTAGTCTTACTTTATGACATTTGCTACATTGCTAACTTAAACATCGGAGTAAAATATGAAAATAAGTCCCAAAAGCAGATATTTGAAGTCAGGACTAAGTCAGCTACCCTCCACGAGGATAGCAGCTTCAACAATAATCATATTATTGAGAATATAGAACATATAAAATACATAGATATAACTCTTTCATTTAAACGAAAAATTATAAAATATTTTAATAAGATGAGAGAAGTATATAATATAATAATAATATTATTTTTATTTTTATTTTTATTTTCCTGCAGTACTAGAAAGATCTATAGTGGTACTGCGTATGACTTTGATCCCTTTAAGCGCATGCATGCACGTTCCTCTATTATTCTTGTGCTTTGAATGGAAAACTGCACTTAGGGCATCTTGGCCGTTGCTGGAGCGTTGGAAAT
>VMRK01000086.1:0-52313 GCA_016801395.1 Leptodermis oblonga
GTGCAAGGCCGCAAATCTGAGAACGTGAAGGAATCCGCTAAAGTCCTGCTCTTGAAGGGCTGGTTTGAAGTCTGAATGAAGTTCAGAAACCCGCGATTTCACCCGCAAGTGAGAAGCTCCGTAGGGTTGTGGAATGAAGTAGGAGGATATACGGTTGCCGGTTGAGTGAGCAACGGAGATTTCTCGCAAACAGCGCCAGAGCAATGAACGGGTTGAAGGGTTCGGTCGATCTATATACGCGACTTTCTCTGAAAAATAGCCAACTGAAGATGAAGTATTCTTCCACAGGCTTTAGATCAGACGCACTGATGAAGGAGGTTTTTCTTCACGGGTGGTTGTCGGGACAGAATCGCAGCGTTGATGGGAGGCTTCAATGGTGCTCTGCAGATGGAAGAAAATTGCGTTAAAGGTAGGGGAGTTACTTTTGCAGGTTTTCATTTTTTTCAAAAGACACTGTGCAGGTCAAAAGTAGTTAATACTTTTGTGTAGTTTCCCGGCTGTTTGAACAATATTCCACAAAGAAACAGAGCCCAACATGTAGCAAGTACTAATTCCCCATTTTTGGTCAAAAGAGAACAGACCCTTAGTGTTGGAAAAATGAAATCCCTATTAGTAAAGGAACTGCTTGATGTGATTAAAAAGAATGAAAATAACTCCAAATTGAAAGCTCAACTCTCTTGGCACAGCAAATCCAGTATCTAGACTAATTAGCAAATTAATGAAGCAGACAGAAAGAATTTTAATTTCTTTTTAGTAACAACCGGTTAAGTGGTAAAATAAATTTTAATTTTTCTATTTTCCCATGACCCAAGATGCAAAGAATGTAAATTGGAATTTGGAAACAATCGTTGTAGGCATGAAATGTGATACTCCTCCAGTTTCAATGAAAAATTCATATTTAAAAAATGTTATTTTTTAAAAAAAATTTTAAGAAATAATATTTTTATAATTTAAAAAAGTATAGTTAAATAGTAAAAAATTATATTAAAAATGATAAAAACAAATTATAATATATTAAATTTACAGTTGAAATCAAAACTAAAACTCAAACAAAAACTTAAAGAATATGCGTTTTAAAAGTCGAGTCTATTAGAGCACCTCATTTTGATGGAGTCGAGTCTAGTCATATTGGACTGATTTTTCAAAGTCTTTTGCATGTGCAAGTCAAGCACCGAAAAAGAGAGAAAAAGGGACACACATAATAGTGTTGTTTGGCCCGACCCGGCCCGGCGGGTCGACCAGTAGGCCTTGTCGGCCCAAACAACAAGGGAGACCCAGAAGTGAAGAAAATCGGTCAACAACCGGGTAACCCGGGACCAAACTTGACCTGGTCCGACCCCGATTTTCTTCATTTTCTAAAAAATATCAAATAGTGGGCCTTCTATGAGCATGGCCCTTTCTTAGCTCAAAAATTTGACTACTTCCCATAATTTTTAGAATTTCTATAGGTTCATTTTGTTCTATTCTTCCTATGTGGGATTGCTTTGCTGCCCTTTCACTCATTTGTTTTGCTGCCCTTGGCTACTCTCTATTTTTTTTCCAAGTTACATTCTTAACTTTTTATTCCTTCTTTTTAAATTTTTTTTTATCCAGATGCTCTAATATTTTTTTTTCCCTTTCTTTGTTTGTGGTTGAAAACAAGTAGTATATTTTAATGTTTTTAAATATTCAAACAAACAAACAAAAGTATAAGTTAAAAAACTATATTTTTAAACAAATTTATTGAAACCTTTTATATTTATTTTTTGTTATAAATTTTTATATAACTTTGATATTTAAGTTAGTTGTTAAATATGACAAATATATGTAATTAACTTAAAAATATTTTTTTAAAGGTTGAAATATGAAAAATATAATATATATATGTAAATTATTAATACATTATTATTTAAATATCTATTTATTACGTCATCCGGGTTGACCCGCGGTTGACCCTCCGGGTTGTGCGACCCTTGGACCTCGCCGGGTCGGCGTCCGGGCCAGGTCAAACAACATTGCATACATTGGATTGATTTTTCAAAGTCGATCTGTGTGTAAGTCAAGCTCAAAAGTGGGGACACCATGAATTATTGGCGATACATCACTCGAAAATCTTTCTTTCTCAAATAGGAGAGAAACTCATAAGGCTCTGTTTTTACAGTGATCGAATTAAAAAAAATTTGTTTGTGGAATTTTTTTTTTTTTGGGGGGATTTGTGAAAAGGAATAAAAAATGTAGTAATTATGTTATTTTTTAGAATCATATGAGTAAAAATTTAAAGAAAATTTTAAATATTAAAAACTGAGTAGAAGCTGAAGTTATTTATTTATGTAACATTTTGAGAGAAAAAGTGATAATTTTTCTAAAATGAAATGAAAAAGAAGAGCCTTAATTCAAAATCTAATATAGGGTGCTTTAATTTAAAATTTATCCAGATTTGCAACCCCTATTTGTGGAATTCAATAGCTAATAAATACTTAGCCTATGCAAATTTATTCATTAAAATGTTCTTACTCTATTATATCTTCCCTTTATCTCAAAATATAAGGCCTATTAACTTTTTACACACATATAAAAAGAGTTCAAAATAACCACCAAAATCATGTGTTAATAACATGTGACATGAGCTAGCAGTAATTAGTTAAGAACAAGAAGCCCTCTAATTCTCTCTCCTCCTCTTTTCTCTCGCTTCTCTCTAACCAATCCGCTCCCCTTCCTCCTCTCTCCTTCTGTCCCATCTTCCATTAGTGGAGGATGGGGGAGCTCAAACCTTCTTCCCTTTCTTCCTATTTTAATAAGTCCGCTCTATTTTTGGAGTTGTGTTTTGTTGTTTGCTTCTTTTTTAGAGTTGTGTTTTCGTCCTCTCTATTTCTGAAAGTTTTGTCCGCTCTATTTATGAAATTGTGTTATTCACTTATTTTTGGAGTTTGTAACTTCAGATCTATGGATTGAAGTTATTGATGAAGAAGATGGTGAAAATAAAGCCGACAATAGTTGGCTTTGTGGCTGGTTCGTCAGGGATTTCATGGATCTCTTATGTCATGAGTCAAATTTGGAGCTACAACAGATCTCAGTAGCAGTCCTGCATCACCGGTCAAATGATCTGCTCAGCTGTTTGAAAATTTGCTGCTCTGTGCTTAGTTATAGGCTAGATTTGCAGTTTGTAGATTTGATTTTTAGATTTACTTTAATTCTAGATAGTAAATCTGATTTTCAGATCTATTTTATTTCTAGATTATATTGCTTGGATCATGGTCTTTCAAATCACTGCTGAACGATATTTTCTTTTCAAAAAAGAAAAAGAAAAAGAAAAGATAGCAGTAATTAGTTTTGTTTTTTTGTTTTTTATTTTTGGGCTTGTTGAAGATTTCGATGATTCAAATGGTTAATTTGGTGGGTGGCGCTATATGCGAAAAAGAGTGTGTGGTCTTAATTGAGGAATTTGCAATCCAATGTGTGACATCATATTTAAAGTCATGTTCATTTGGAGGTTTTGCTGGTAGATTTTGCAAGATTATGGGTTTTGAAAATTGTTTTAAAACCCAAACCTCCTTTGGTATGGGTCCAAAAGTTTGTTTAGCAAAACTTTATTTCAAAAATAAATTTTTTTTTTTGAGCACAAAAAACTATTGTTTCCTAAACTCAAACCTTGCTGGGGTAAATCTTGTTTGTTTCCTACTAACTTACCAAACAAGATTTTGAAAACACTAATTTTCAATTGTTTTTTTAACTAAACATAATTTTGAAATCGTTTTTAAAAACTTGTTTGGTTGTCTGTTTTAGAAAACATATTTTTAAAATTTTGTTTTCCAAATTTCCCTTAAAACCTTATAAGTAAACGGCCCTAAATACTTAAATCTGCTTATCTATATCAGAAAGAAGCAATGCCACCTCACGAAGCTAAAATAACACATCCACAAACAATCAAAAGTTAGAAACACCCCATATATAGCCTGCTGTTCTCTCTATATATTTCACAACCCACTGTTTCATTAATCAGATTTCATGTTTTCTGGTGACCCACAAGTGATTCATGCAACTAAAAGTTGGGTTTCCATCAGCAATTGTGACTGTTTTAACCTTATAAATTTATTGCTAATTGAGATTCTATGATACAAATTGCGATCCTGTCAGTTATGATATGAATTGTCCGTATTATTTTGAGAACTGAGTCTTATTCGACCATACACCTGATTTCGTGGTTGAGTTTTTACGCTATTTAATAATAAATAGAAAATTAAAAAAATAAGTCATCCCCCTTGCCCAGTTTGTAAGTACATTGGACTGATTTTACAGAGTCCTTTGAAGTCTAAGCCAGAAGTAGGGAGATGATGAATTAATTAATGGTTAAGAATGTTTGATGGATTTTTCGAAGTCTTCTGTAACGTTACTCGAAGTAACGCATTGATTTTTCAAAGTCTTTGTGGAATTCTAGCCCAAAATTTTGGAGTTTTTCATAAGACGTATATTTAAAATATCATAATCATTACAAGTGAGTATGACAATCTGCTTAGCCTAGTCCTTAGAACTCCACGGATAATTCGATGAGATTTTTTTCAGATTTTGCATTTTTTCTTTGTCATCAATCTTTGTATTTATTGGTCGCTCATCTATTTTGAAAATATACCCAGTTCATTTTTGATTATTTTATTCTACTTTTGGATACCATCAAGATTTAGCAGGGAGAAAATTGTTCCCGATGAGTAAAAATTAGTATCTATTTAAAATAACCACAAGTGAAATTCAGCTTATCTTAAAATAAAAAATAAAAAATAAAATTTGGCTTATCTAAACCGGTTTTTGGAGATCTTTTAACTCTTTTTTTTTTTTTTATTCCCTACCCTGATACGGTGATACCCATGTGAAGAAAATTGCTGGAATACGACGGTGCTTGCAAATTTTTGGGGCGTCAGCGGCAGGTTTGTTTTTCGATTGGAAGAGGAGATGGACGAAGGTCTTCGGTGGTGGAGTTGTAGGAGTTTTTTTTTTTTTTTTTTGATGGTGAGCTCCGCCGTGTCCGAGGTGGCCGCCATAGCGGCGGTGGGTTGATGCTTGTGATTCAAGCCGCCATAGTCACCTTTTTTTTGTCCTCTGTTTTAGAGAGAAAGGGGGAGAGGAAAACCCAGTTCATGTTTATGTTAATTTTTGTTTGTGTTAGTTGTCTTGTTGCAGTTGTGTGTTCGATTGCAGCTATTGGTTGGAAAGGAATTTGAAAATTTTTGGAACTAGACATTGCTCTGTTACAACATCCACACCAATGTAAGTTTGCAGTTTTAGAGTAGCAATTATAAGCCTCATTCATAACAGATTTTACATCTTTTAATTGTGATAAATAACAGATACCCAAATTATTTTGATAAAACAATATTCCAAAAAGAAAATATAAAAATTGATAAAACTTACTTTCAATCCAATTTGAAAAGATGATATATATATATATATATATATATATGTATTCAACCCTTTGATGTTAATATTAAGGAGTAAACTCACATCCGATTTCTAAAATCTAATTCATTGGAGCTTGAAGGACTAAAATGACGACTATCGGTAATTTAATTATTCTATGCACTTCATACTAGAGATGGCCACGGTTCCGGTTCGAACCGGAATTGACCCGGAACCGGACCGTCAGTTTTGAAATCGGAACTGGAACCGTGGCCCTCGGTTTCAGAACCGAAATCGGACCCGCCTCTGGCGCTTAAGGTTCCGGTTCTTCTTATCTGGGAACCGAGAACTGGCGGGTCGGAACCTCCGGTTCCAAAGGGTCCAACCCTCCAGTTCTAATGTGAGAACTATAAAAACAATAATTTTTACATTCTTCTTGCACAGATTCGAACACACAATCCTTTGTTAAAATTAAAAAACTTTAAGCAAAATTGATTAACCACTTCAACTATTTGCTTTTTTTGAACTTCTTTCTTATAATTATAATTATATTATATGTTTAACATATAATATATATAAACTATTTTTAAATATATATTATAATAATAAATAAACTAATAGTGCACTTTATATATATATTATTAATATAATATAAATAAGCATTAAATTAAATTAAAATTAATTAATTATTAAATTAAATTAGATCCAACTGCAACTTCCGCAAATGATGAAGATGAATTATATTAAACATTAAATATGTATTTATTTTGTAAAAGTTTCAATGCTTCAAAGTTCAAACTCTGATTTCTCACGATTTATAACAAGACATCACTCTCTTGATTTTTTTAAAATAATATATTGAGGTATTATTCATCTATATATATATTTTTTCACAATTTATTTTTGTATCTTTTATTATATAAATCATTTAATTGTTTAAGGTATGTATCGTCACTACAGATTTTATTTTATTTTTGTAATTTTAATTATTTATAAATAATTGAGTTATTAATTGAGTAAAAATAAAATAGCATTTATAAGTTAAAATTTTTACATAAACGAAAAAAATTTGTTAAATGAACGGAAGAGATTGGAATCGGAACGGGAACCTTGACAGATTAGAACCGGAACCGTGATAGAACCAGAATTGGAACAAGAACTGGCGGTTCTAGAACCGGCACAGAATCGTTCCTCCAAGGTTCCGGTTCCACTGCTTTATGAACTGTAACCGGCGATTTTGGAACCGTAACTGGCGGTTCCGGAACCGTGGCCATCCCTACTTCATACTTACGGGCAAGTAACAAAAAAAAATGACATACTCAAGGAGTTTTTTTTTTTTCCAACTAACATACTTTACAAAAACATTTACCTAGATAATACAAACTATAATTATATTCCAAGAATAATATTTCTTTTGCCATGTCACACTTAAAATACCAACATGGAAAATATAAAGAAAAAGAAAAAAAAAACAAAAAAAAAACAACAATAGCCATCACTGCAAGCTGCTTCTTCTTCTTTCCTTTAATTTCTCTTTTTTGTTCTTGAAAGTCATCAAAGAACGCTTTATTTGTGTTTATTTGGGATTAGATCTGGATTTTTAAAAAATTAAAAGAAAGAAGAAACTTCAAGTCTCTTTAATTTTTCTTATCAAATACTGTTTGAATTAAATTTTTTTTTTTTGGGAACAACCGATTAAGTGGATGGGGGGCATGGTGACCCTTTATTAAAATGGAATAGGTAAAAGAGGACCAAGGGGGACGTAATGAGCCTTACCTTGGAGTACAGAATATGGAGATGCAGATGCATTAAATAAACACAATTATGTAGCTTTAACTAGTCTAAACTGGGGCACTTCTGCCCCATCTAATCTAGCTAAACCGGTAACCCGACTGGGGAATGTTGCCCCCTCATAACTCTGTGTAGATCTTGTGGATGTTTCTGCCTTAGCGAGGACGTCCGCCACTGCATTAGCTTCCTGGTAAACATGCTTGAATTCGGTCGTTCCTGTTGTCATGATGGCCCAAATGCTACGAAAGTAGTCGGTCAGTCACCAGGGTATATGGAAAATCCGGCGTATCATTTGAATGGCTGCGAGAGAGTCCGATTCCACTTGTAGAGGGAAAAATCCTCTGTCTCGGCACAACTGTAAACCCAGTAGTATGGCTTGAGTTTCCGCCTCAATATTTGTACTGTAGCCCAGAAAAACTGACGCCCCTGCCAGCAATGCTCCTGTCCCATCCCTAATCACGAAGCCAGCACCAATAAAGCCCAGATTCCGGAGAGAGGATCCATTTGTGTTCCGCTTAAAACCATGTTGTGGCGGCATCCAACGAACTGGAATAAGCTTTGTGGATTTTGGTGTTCGAATCCTCACTAGCAATCCAGCTTGCCTCCAGCGCATCTCCTCCCCTATGCTAGCCTCCATCGGATGCGCCATTGAAAGCTCTTGAAAGTCCCGTGTGATCCACCTAACCAAGCCCCATAGCGTGGCACTTTGTTGCCCAAAGATGAAGTCATTCCTAGCTCTCCACAAAGCCCAGCAAACCAATCCTGGGAGTAGGCGAACTAGGGCAACATGAATCCCATAACCATTTTTAAAATCCCAGTAGAAATTACACATGTCCCAAACATTTCCAAAATTATGGTGCGGCAACTCTAGAAGGGACTCGAAATGCTCCCAAATCGACCGTGTAAGGGAACAGTCATGGAAACCATGCTGCAAAGAATCTTGACTGGAGCAGAACCAGCATTTTGAAGGCAAACAGAAGTCCATCGTCATCAATATGTCATCAAAACTCAGTAGACTCTTGAGCATTCTCCATATGAAGATCTTGATTTTGCCAAACAGTACCGACGCCCACATTCTCTGAATTGTCGGAGTTTTCCTGCGTGAGCGGCGGAGGAGCTCATAAGCACTTCCCACCCAAAAGGTCCCTTGTGTCGAAGGCTTCCAAATTAGTCTATCATTTTCTGTTGTAACCAGAATTGGCTATTGCACTACCTCCCAGGCCTCTGAAGGTAGGGAACCTTCCATGGCTGCCGTATACTACTGCGGCAAGGCTGTAAACTCTGAGACCAGCAGTGATGAGGTTGAATTTTGTGATTTAATTGCTAGGAATTAATGGATTATTGTGAGCATTATCTGCACTAAATGTTATTAATTATTGTAGGATTTTCTCTTTTGAAGTTGAACGTACATTGGAAGGAAACTGTTGCAGTTGGAAGCTGAATTTGATAAGAATTGGTGGAGATATTTTTGGAGATGAATTCAGAAAGTGTTGGACTGTAAACAAACTTGCTGAGGGCAGTCTATAAAAGATAAGAGTTGTCTCTCTTTGATGAGAACCGTAGAAATACCCTTTGAAGTCAGTTTTGCTGTCCTAAACCAAGAAACCACCCACAACTCAGAGAAACTTCCGACAGTTTAGAAGGGAGTTGAAAAGTGATGGCTGGAGCAGTTTTTTTTCTCCTTACGTTTTCCTTCCCTTATAAATATGAGAGGAAGATCACTGAAGATAGGGGGATGGACGGGCTGGACGTCTTAAGCCTTTGGTTTCGTCCATGCCCGTAGATTAGTTTTATTTTATGTTTTCTTTCCATCTGAATAGTAGGGAATATAATTTCTTCTCTTTTATTTATGTCTTGTATTTGATTCAATTCCATTCACATTTTTTTCTTTGATTCTAATTCCAGCATGCATAGTTCTATACTATTCTTTCCTTTAATTATTTTTAGTAATTAGATGAGCTTTTCTATGGCAATCGAATGATGTGGCACTGATTTAAGTTTGTTCATGACACCTAAATATTTCAGTTTATGAATGGAAGTTCTTGTTATTCTCTATTCTAGTTCAAGCATTATGACGGGTTTTCTTAGGTATTGATCACACTTAAGTTAAATTGCAATAATGGGAAACCAATCGGATAAATTGAGGCGTCCCATTTGAGTCCGATCAGTGGTAAGACTACCTCCAGGTAGGGACAATAATAGGGTAGTCGAATGGCCCTGTGTCAGAGTCTTTTCAATAAAATCAGGTTTCCTTCTTTCTTAATGCTGTTAGTGGGTTAATCTAGTAGACCGTCTCTCTAAGTTACTAGCTAATTAGGAGATTAATTAGAAATGCATCATCCTAACTATCCAGAAAATAAGAGGGAATGAGGTTATGCATGACGCGTCGTCGATAACCATAACTGATTGATTTCTATTTGTAAATATATCCTTGAGTCAATGAACGAATTGCTTAAATTGGTGTGGATTCATTTGTTGCTAGAATCTTAATTTATTTGTTTTCATTATTATTTTAGTTTCTTTAGTTTTTCCCATTTTAATCCTGATGAAATTCTCTCCTAAACTTGTGTTTAATTAACTGAAAGAATAAATTAATCTCGTTCCCTGTGGAGACGACCTTACTCACCATGTACTAAATTTAACCTCAAATTGAGTAGGTTTATTTTGGTGTAAAAACGACCCACCAAATTGGCGCCGTTGAAGGGGAATAGCGAAAGCATTAATTTCTTTTCTTTTAGTTGATTTGTTCTATTACTTGGTGTATGTCCCGATCATCTCACATTATTTGATTGTTTGACGCAGAAAGTGAGTTGACTGTGTAGAGAATGAGAAGAGAAACAAAGGGAGCACACCAAGTTTCAAGTTCTGGTAATGTGGAAAAGGTGTCGCAAGGCCATTCGGAACCTGTACCAAAAGAAATTCCCACTTCAGTTTTTGTTGCCATTTACCTGCAGATCCCACGAAAAGCAACTTTGGAGTGCAGCTATACAATCGTGGTAGCATAACCCCAATAAGGGCAGTCCCTATCTTGTTCTTTTAGTTATTTTTTTGATTGCATAAAAGTGTGTGTTGCTATATATAGGTGTTTGTGTGTTTCATTCTGTTTGTGTTTGGCTGTCCCTTCACCTTAGTTGTTGCATCTGGGAAGATGCAATTTTTAAGCGTGGGGGAGTGTTGTCAATTTTTCTTGTGTTGTGTGAAGCTTGTTATGAGTCTGTAGTGAATGTTCAGATCTTGGAATTGTTGGGTTACCTCTGTGGACTTAACTGGAACTGGTTAGATAGTAAGAGAAAAGTCATCCACTTGGAGAGAATCATTTCTGATTTTTTTTGCATGATTTTGGATAAGATGACGGTGGTAAGATAGTTTATTGAGCCTACTTAAATTAGGTTTGAGCTAGAGTGGAGCATTTCCACATCCCCCTCTTTGTTGAGTGAATTACATGAAATGTTGGGCCGGATTGTGGATGTGAATAATGTTTTTGGGTGGAATTATATGCAGGACAATTAAGGCATCTAAGATTAACCCATTTGGCTATCTTTTTCTTATCCTACCTATATGTTATTCCTTAGAAGCCCTTTGAAGCCAGAAACTTATTCTTTGGATCAGCTCCATATATATGCACTGTAAACCTGTTTTGGCACCCCCAATTACATGCAATGAGTTGTATTGATTGATTGATCTGTGTTCCCTGGGATTATAAGTTGAAGCATCGAATGATGAGTTTAATGTGTGATGAATGAAGGCAAAGATGTGTTGTGAATAAGAAGCCATTGATATGATGAAATTTGAAAAAATAATAAGTTTTGCTTGGCTTGTCTTCCCTGTGTGGTTCTGAATAACTGAGATGGCTACTATGTTAGCCAAAATAATTGTTTGTGTGAAGGGCAGCACTCGATGTCTAATTGATAAGTACTGGTCATGTTTTTCATTCATGTACGAATACCTTTTGAAGAGCCATGCAGATGTTGTTTTAAGTAGGCAAGTGTTATTTATGTGTCTCTTGCATGTGTTGGATTTTTGAGCTTAAATGTTCCTCCATCCTACCCTGATTGAATTCCCTAGCCTCATTACAACCTTCATGAAGACCTATTTTGTCTTGCATATTATTTTACCTTTGTTAGGAATGAATTATTGGCTTATGTTGGTGTGATTTTGAGAGTATCCAAGTAGAGTTAGGGAGCGATTGAGTGTATCATGTGAGGATTAACTATCTTGCTTGTTTTGATGCAAATGAAGAAGAGTGATGATTTGGTTTGATTCAAATGGATGGGTAACGGTAAGAGGTTGTTGTTCCAGTAAATTCCTAAGGTGTAATCATGGTGTTCTGAGATCTGTTTGTTCACTAATGGCTATTGTTGTGTAGTTGTGTTTGTTTTGTTCTGTATTTTGCGATTGTGAATATATGTTGGTCAGTATTTTTTTTCTATATCTCTTCGGGATTGAATTTCTATTTACTTGAGGACAAGTAAAGTTCAAGTGTGGGGGATTTGATGAGGTTGAATTTTGTGATTTAATTGTTAGGAATTAATGGATTATTGAGAGCATTATCTGCACTAAATGTTATTAATTATTGCAGGATTTTCTCTTTTGGAGTTGAACGTACATTGGAAGGAAACTGCTGCACTTGGAAGCTGAATTTGATAAGAATTGTTGGGGATATTTTAGGAGATGAATTCAGAAAGTGTTGGACTGTAAACAAACTTGTTGAGGGCAGTTTATAAAAGATAAGAGTTGTCTCTCTTTGATGAGAACCGTAGAAATACCCTCTGAATTCAGTTTTGCTGTCCTGAACCAAGAAACCACCCACAACTCAGAGAAACTTCCGACAGTTTAGAAGGGAGTTGAAAAGTGATGGCTGGAGCAATTTTTTTTCTCCTCACGTTTTCCTTCCCTTATAAATATGAGAGGAAGATCACTGAAGATAGGGGGATGGACGGGCAGGACGTCTTAAGCCTTTGGTTTCGTCCACGCCGGTAGATTAGTTTTATTTTATGTTTTCTTTCCATTCTGAATAGTAGGGAATATAATTTCTTCTCATTTATTTATGTCTTGTATTTGATTCAATTCCATTCATGTTTTTTTTCTTTGATTCTAATTCCAACATGCATAGTTATGTACTATTCTTTCCTTTAATTATTTTTAGTAATTAGATTAGCTTTTCTCTGGCAATCGAATGATGTAGCACTGATTTAAGTTTGTTCGTGAGACCTAAATATTTTTCCAGTTTATGAATGGAAGTTTTTGTTATTCTCTATGACAGTTCAAGCATTATAACGGGTTTTCTTATGTATTGATCACACTTAAGTTAAACTGCAACAATGGGAAACCAATCAGATAAATTGAGGTGTCCCCTTTGAGTCCGATCAGTGGTAAGACGACCTTTAGGTAGGGAGAATAATAGGGTAGTCGAATGGCCCTGCGTCAGAGTTTTTTCACTAAAATCAAGTTCCGTTCTTTCTTAATGTTGTTAGTGGGTTAATCTAGTAGAGCGTCTCTCTAGGTTATTAGCTAATTAGGAGATTAGTTATAAATGCATCATCCTAACTATCCAGAAAATAAGAGGGAATGAGGTTATGCATGACGCGTCGTCGATAACCATAACTGATTGATTTCTGTTTGTAAATATATCCTTGAGTTAATGAACGAACTGCTTAAATTGGTGTGGGTTTATTTGTCGCCAGAATCTTAATTTATTTGTTTTATTATCATTTTAGTTTCTTTAGTTTCCCCATTTTAATCCTGATGAAATTCTCTCATAAACCTGTGTTTAATAAACTGAAAGAATAAATTAATCTCGTTACCTGTGGAGACGACCTTACTCACCATGTGCTAAATTTGACCTCAAATTGAGTAGGTTTATTTTGGTGTAAAAACGACCCAACAAGTAGCTGCGTAAAAGGTAAATATTCCCCTTGCCACATATCCACTAGTTGGCCAATGTCAGTCCAATTTGAGTTCCAGAAACTACACTCACTATTTCCTACAAGAACCTGAGAACTAAGAACCAGCGTATCATCCATTGCCGCAATTCGTTTCCAAGTGTTCGAAGTCCGTTGTTGCACTGGTAATGACCACATAAAAGTTGCCCAGAGACTCCCTCCGCTCTTTGCTTTCCACCACAACTTGGAAGAGAAGGCATCAATAATTGTGTCCATGCTCCGTACCCCGAGATCGTTCTCATCAGTAGGGAATGACAAACGTTCCCAGGACCTCCATCTGTGCTTGGGGCCCCTCTCTATGACTCCCCAAAAGAAACATGCTAGAATAGATTCCAAGTGACGAATCGTGCCTTTGGGAGGGCGAAGCACAGCCCACGCATGCAACGGCATGGAGGCCAACACATGTTTATTGAGTTCCAGACGACCTGCTTGTGACAACCAATGGTTTGCCAATGTCGTAATTCTACCTATGATCTTGTCCAACAGAGGCTGAAAATACGACTTTTTTTAGGCACCCTTGAAAAATCAAACACCTTAAATACGCAAACGGGAAACACCCTTCACCCATCCCGATATGGTGTTCAATGGTTACTTTCGTTGCCCGTACGACTTTGCCAGATACAAAATATGAGCTCTTACCTCAATTGATCCGTTGACCACTTGCCTTCTCATAAACCTCTAGAAACTGCATGAAGACCTTCAGGTTCCTCTTAGTCCCCCGCATAAAGATAATCGTGTCATCCGCATAACTCAAGTGAGTAACCGGAATCACATGGAGAGGTAGCCCATAGTGAGAGAGCAAACCTTTGGCAAACAGGGCTTCCAGATTCGCAGAGAAAGCTTCCGCCACCAATATAAACAAAAATGGGGACAAGGGGTCCCCTTGTTTGATGCAGCGAGAAGCTTGGAAAAACCCCTTAGGCACCCCATTCACCAATACAGAAAACCAGCTCGCTGATAAGTTTCCCATAATCAATTTGACGAGCTTGCCCTCAAATCCAAATCGTAGTAGCAAACTATTTAGGAAAGCCCATGAAACCCTATCAAACGCCTTCATCATATCTAATTTTATCATCATATTATGCCCCTGAACCTTCTTTCCCAAGAATCTGGCCACCTCTTGTAACAACTCGACATTATCCGAGTGCTCTCGGCCAGCAACACAGGCCGATTGCTCCTCTGAAATAAGTCTAGGCATGTGCATCTTTAGCCTTTCCATCACTAGTTTTGAGAATAACTTGTTCAAAAAATTGCACAAGTTGATTGGTCGAAAATCTGCAAAAGTATTTGGAACCAGCTTTTTGGGCAGAAGAGTGATTTGAACTGCGGGCACCACTCGGGGAATGGGAATCCCCAACAAAAATTCCTGGGCTGCGTGTAGTAAATCCCCTTTGATTATACCAACAGATCTGATAGAAATGTCCAGTGTAACCATCTGATCTTGCTGCACTGTCTGGATCTATATCAAAGACTGCTCTGTGCAACTCCTCCTCTGTGATCTAAGCCATGATGCCTATATTATCCTGGGGAGTGAGAATTGAGGGAATGTGTTGGAGTAGGTAGGTTGCCGTTGCCCTATCCAGATCAGAGTTTTCTACTGTAAGGAGTGTGCGGTAGAACGACACCGCTTCACTCTCTATTTGCTCTGAATCGGTGATCCAATCCCCAGCTGTGTTTTGTATTTTAAAAATTTTCTGCTTTCCATGCCGGGGCTTAACGGACTTGTGAAAGAAAGCAATGTTGGAGTCCCCTTCCCGGAGCCATTTTATTCTAGACTTTTGCCGGCAAAAAATCTCCTCTTCCGTTATCCTCTGAATCAGCTGTGCCCGTGCCTTGTTCAGGGCAATCTCAACTGCCTCTAGCCTCGACTATGTATCAAACTAAACCTCTACGGTGCGGACCTGCTCCTCAGCCTGTACAACATTAGAGCGGACATTCCCAAAGCAGGATTTATTACATTCCCTAAGACACGTCTTTAGTCTCCGTAGCTTTAAAGAGAAATAAAGCATCCCGTAGGCTCCTATAGGCATCTCCCAATCTGAATGCACCACTTCTAAAAAATCCTAGCGACAAGACCACATTCTCTGAAATTTGAAGCCTGAAGGTCCCTGTTGGTCCCTAAGTTTTACCTCCAAGAAGAGAGGGGCGTGGTCTGAGATGGTTCTGCTTAAGACCTAGATAGTGCTGGCAGGGGAACAATGTTGTCCAATCTGAGTTGCCAAGGCCTTGATCGAGTCGCTTCCAGACCCTACTATTATGTCGTACCCCAATCCAAGTGTACTGATTACCCACTGTGGGAAGTTCAACTAAATTCTGCAGACTCCACAAAATCCTGGAAATTAGCCATATCTTGCTCTGGGGGCGAGTTCTGGCCTAGATATTCCTCTGCCACATCAATAACATTGAAATCACCCAAAATTACCAAATGGAAGGCCTGTAGCCATAGCAAACCTTCCCACAAAGTCAGCCTCTGTATACGAGTATGAAGCCTATACACAAAAACCGACGTCCAGGCTACTCGGAGAGATGGATGACTAGTGTGAAAGGTCAAAAATTGGTTCTCCTCCTGTAATAATGACAGTGTAAAACCTCCTCTCCAAAAAATCCAGATTTTACCATTCCTATTTGTAGCACAATTATCCATACCAAATAGAAACTTAAAATAATCAACTTCAGCATATGGAACCATAGGCTTTAGCAAAACCAAAACAGAAATTTTGTGCAAAGATAATAACTTTCATACTCTGCGTTGCGAAGCAACACCATGAATACCATGAACATTCCATACAATGTAATTATAATTCATTTGCAAACCTTAAGGTTGGAGCGGGTTGCTGACCTTGCGGTTACTTTGGATTTGAGGTGGGACACAAAAGGCATTGGTGTTGTTCGATGCTTCTTTTTGGCTTTTGAGGGCGCTGTAGGGGGTGCCATAGGCAGATCAAGAGGTTCCGACATGCCTTCCTTTGGGATAGGAATTGATGGCGAGGAAAGGACTGGTGGGGATGGCTTCAGTACTGCTGCAATTTCTGATTGAAATTCCACCAGCTCCTTGTAATGGATATTCTTTTGGGGCAGGAGTTCTTTCCGACGTCGATATTGCCCTTCGGATTAAGTGTCATCTGAATCTACCTCTAGTGCCCGGAACCTTTGCTCATACTTTGATTCTAGGGTTAAACATGGGAACTCAGACATGGAAGCCAGCAGTAGGACATCTTTTGACATAGTCTCTAGAACTGTAGGGGATTCTAACTCTAGTAGCGTGTTCTAGAATGGGGCAGGGGGAGGGGGTTCTCCATTTCTATTTTCTCATCAACACATACTCATCGTCATCCGGAATCTCTCTGTCTTCTAAACCCTCATCTGTTTCACCAAGAAGATCGAAAGAATTATGCAAAACAGGGGGAATCGTCGAGCTAGAGACATCTACAGGAATCACGATTTTTTCCTGTGGATCCAAACCTGAACAACCAACGAGCGCGATTAACTCTTGAGTAGTACCCTTAACTTGCCATTTCGTAAGGGGGGGCCTCTTAAGAATCTGCACAGTCGGCGGGGAGGCTTTTGTTAAGGGAAAATTAGCTTTAGGAGGTGCCTGGTTAACAACTTTGGGCAGAGCATGGTGGCACTCTAACTTAAGGTGTCCCTATTTATTATAGTAGCGGCAATACTTGGGTAAAGCATCATACTCGATCGGTATCCAGAAATTTCAAGAGAGGGTTCCCAATTGGATTCAAGTTGGAGGGGATCGAAGCAAGTATAATTCCACACAGGTTCTGATTGCAGAAGGTCGAGTGAGGGTCTTCATGGCAGCATCAACTTTAAGAAATTTGCCGACTTGATTCCCGATTGCTACCACCTCCTGTTCACTGTAATAGAACATGGGAACTTTATGCAAAGTCAACCAAACCGGTACAATTGACGCTTCAGCATTAAGATCGAACATCGAAGTCCACTTCATGACTCGCATCGTGTGGTTGGCAAAGTTCCATATTGACCGGAGCCAGCACCGTTGGTAGTCGACGTCCAGTTCAAACCAAATGAGGACATGCTGGTGATTCATCAGAACAATATCATATATGCCTGCAAATCGGGCCATCTCAAAGGCATCCAGGAGGGCCTCCATTGATGGTCTTCCCTTTGAGAACTTGCTGATGAGAGCCAAAGCAAAGGGGGTCGAAGTTTGGCAACGTCCTCATCGGGAAAGAGGAGTGCCGGTTCTCCGAGATACTTTATCACAGGGTGGAGATCAAACTTGGGTTACGGTTGAGCTGCCAGGATCGCCGTGAAGGAACATATTTTGCCGCCGGGAGGAGGAGCCTCCTTTAGCGGCCTGGCGGCAGGGGTGACTTGGGGTGCAGGGTTTCTAAGAATTTCGGAGCAGCAGTATCGCAGCAACCTCAGGTAAAATAGTTTATTTTGCCCCACAAAAAATCCGTTGAATTTAATTTTAATTTTTGTGAAGTTAAAATTATCTACTTTTATAATTTTAGCATAAATGTGCTTTCCTGAATATACTAGGAAGTCACAGAGGAGAACCCACGAAAAGCAGAGTCGAGTACTTTTAGCACTAGTGGGGATAGGCCGGCAGGCAACAGGTTCTGGTGGTGAAAGGAACATTGACCGAGGGACAGTCAGGCTGTGGACTAAGGCTCGATGGTGACAAGGGAAACAAGGGTGTAGAGGACGACGGAGATACCAGTGTACATAATGAGAAAGGAGGTGAAGGCAGTGGTGGCAGTGGAACCACCGAGGACGGAGAGATATCGGGCAGCGGAGAGCCTGGCGAGGAGGAGAAAGGAGAGAGGGAGGAGGAGGCTTAGAAGAATTGAAAAAATAAAAAATTAGAGAAGGAGGAAGCAGCGTGCAGTAGTTGGTTATTGTCGTTTGTTTTTGTTTTTTCTTTTGATTTTCCATGTTGGCATTTAAAGTGTGACATGGAAAAAGAGATAATATTCAGGGAATATAGTTTAGGTTTGTGTGTGTGTGTGTGTGTTTTTTTTTTTTTTAATAATTAAAAAGGTGGGTGTATTCACCCTTTCATTAAAAAACTTGAAGAGAGTACATAAAGGAAGGTAAAAAAAACCTCTAATAAACTTTGAGAAAAACAAAGAGTAAAATAGAACTATTTGGAGCGTTTTGATCCTCTAGCCAATGTTTTGTAATCCTTTCACGAAATTTGATGAGTTATGGTCTTTTGAGATGACAAATGATCTTTTTGTCTTCTTGATTTTTTCAAGATTACTGGTATGAATTTTTCTTTATCTGCTATGATGTCTAGTTCTTTTTTTGATTCAAATTCTTGCTCTGAATCCTGTTCTTCCATTGGTTTATCTTGCAGTTGTACCTTCTCCTCTTCAGCTTTTCATTTTTTCTTCCTTCTCCATCGCCAATTGCGCCATTTTTATTGTCAATTCTTGATGTATTCTTTTAACCCTAACGCTGATTTCTTTGAAAGAATCCCCCTCAAAATCTGATGGTTCCATTGCTACACAATGCTCTATTGACTTGTAATGACTTGCACTTCTGTGTTTAGCGGACCACAAGGGTTGGTTCAGCTTGGGAGTTTGGATGACTGGGTTAGAGGCCTGAAATGATTTGTTGATAGGTTGTAACTATTAAAGATTGCAGGGTCTCTATTTGTGTTTCTGTTGGAGGTACCTCGGTATAAATTTCTTCAACGTTGATGTCCGACATAGCTAGGCCTTTTGTGGACTGGTTCTGCTCCTCCAATATGTTTGACATAGGCTTTAAAATCTGGGCAGATTTGGGGGGGGGGGGGGGGGGGGGGAGGTGTTGTGGGATGTTTGGTTGTTATTTGTTTCACTATGAGAAAACATGGTATTCGAGACGAATTTTTGAGACAGTATAAAAAAGTCGTCTCAAATACTATCATTTTGAGACGCTTATCGTGACTGTCTCAATAATTAAACCGAGACATAATAATTGAGATGGTTTTTGGAGTATTGTCTCATATAAAACTAATTGAGACACCTGTTAGGGACAGTAAAATACTCTGTCTCAAATTAAATTAATTGAGACACTTACATAAGATAGTAACAAAAAATTGTCTCAACCTAATTAATTAAGACAGTTAAAATGAAACAGAAAAAAATTGTCCTAAATGTAAATAATTGAGACAATTATTGATGACAATATAAAAATTCGTCCCATAAAAAAGTAAAGACAAGATATGTTGGAAACTTAAGAGGTAACTTCAACATCGAAAATTTGTAACGTTCAAGGGTTTTATTTTTGGGTCAAAATATGAAGTTCAACCTCATTCCTCCTGAAATCTAAAACTTCCATCATCTCTCTTTCTTGGATTGAAGCCCTACCACTTTCCTCCAAAAATTTGGAACCATCTTTTTTTTTTTTTTTGTCGGCAACCAATCGTACCAATAACCTTTTTACTCCCAAAACATTTTGAATGTGACACACTTACTTCTCGAAACATGTCAAAACGTGTATGAATGATAATTTTTCAAGTTGACTCACTTGTATGACTTAGTACCTCATAAAATTCCGAGAATACAAAATTTTATAAGCTAATTTGAAAATTAATTTTTGAATATGATGTTTATGATTTAACAACCATATTAGTTTTAAAATACCAGTAACCCAACTAAACTTAAACAATCAAGATATAAAGTTAAAACAATAGCAAATGCCATGGTAATTATAATCCCAAGAAAAAACTGGAAGTTTCAAGCTAATGATATAAATTTTCCAACCAAACTTAGTTAAGTACGTGTTAAAGAAAAATTAATTAAATCATTAAAATGTTTTACAAAGAAAATTGATAATTGAGAAATTAGGAAAACTAATTAAGTTCATAAAGAATAGTAAAAATTAATGAATCAAATTGAAATTAAACAAATAAGAAGGAATCATTCATAGAAATATTAAAATTAGTGAGTTAGATTAATAGATGAAACTTAATTAATTGCAAGAAAAGAAAAATAAATTAAAATTTTAATAAAAACTTTAACGAAAAGGGTCTAAATTCCAAAAAAAAAAAAGAAGTAAAAAATTAGAGAAAAGCAATACTTGTCTCCTCCCCTTAAACCCATATCTCTCTTCCCCATTCTTCTCTTGCAGAACCATCTTTTGGCCTCTGATTCCCCTTCCCCTTCCCCTTTCCTAAATTTTCCCCTCAGAAAATCACACCTCCTCTCTCCCTACAAACACATCACACTATTTATGTCAAAAATAGATATTTTCTTCCTTTGGGTGGCAGTAAAATTTCAGATCTGATGCGAGCTTCTCTATTCCCAGCCCGCCGTCTCAACTGACTCGAAAAAGGGCTCCACGCGTTGGTTCCAGATACGAATCGGACTCCAACGTCTAGTTCTACCTCGAACAGCATTCGGCGACTTCGATTTCTCCCTCGCCGGCACCTTCACTGCCCGCCTCAGGAATCCGCCCCACAGCGATCAGGTTCGTCTAAAAGCTTTAGGCATTGAGTTATTAGTATTATTACTATTAAGTGGCTTCTGTACACTTAGAGTTAGAATTCATGTATGGAAGAATTGGTTTTTTTTTTTTTTTTTTGTTGAGCTTTATGCAATACTGGGTAATTCATAGTTAATTTTGTTGGCGTTTGTCTGATATGTATATAAGCGGCACCAGGAATCACTGATGGAGCAGAAAATAGTGGAAAACGAAGAGCTTAAAACCTGGAGATTAGGAAAAATTACATATGCGCAAGTTTTGGTTAGATTGTACTATTGCTGTTAACTACTGTTGTACTACTGCTCGTGGTAGAAATAATTTTAAATTTATTTTACTGTTTAACAAGGGATGAAAAATTTGGGAAGCCTTGACTAACACTCTGATTGAATGAAATATAGAAAAGCCCAACTGGAATGTGACTCAACCATAAGGATGAACTTCTCTTGTTACCCTGTTTTTGGCTAGGTTGATTATTTTCTAATACAACAACAACAATAACAACTAAGCCTTTGTCCCACTATGTGGGGTCGGTTATATGGATCACATTTCGACATCGTGTACGGTAATGGAACATCGATTCATTTATATTCAAATATGACATCATATTTTAAAGTTGATTATTTTCTAATGCATTAATAAAATATGTGATGGTTGCAGATTCATTTCATCAACTTGTAATGTCAGATAGTCTAGCACTGTTCTATTTTCTGTTTATAAAGTCACATTGTTTACTTGTTGCAACTTTTCTGAACTTATTAGGTTTTGAAGGGAGTAAAGGTGCAAAGATTGATCTGTTTCCTGAAATTTTAAGGCATAAGGCAGTGGCAAGATTAAATAAGCTTGGAAAGGTATGAAATCATTTCCTTGTGTTGTAAAACAATTTCCAGTACAAAAGCTTGCCATAATTACATAAGTTTAGGTGAATTGTGACCTTGATTAATTTTTGGTTCTTTCATTATCGTAATGATTATTTTGTGGTCTTTAAGGCCTTAGCTTTTGTTTCTGAATTGCGTTCCTTGTATCATCATTCTTGACTAATCATTACGAGCTTTAACTCTTGATTTTCATTCCACATCAAGTTGTAAAAATCACTATATGTTTTGAAATTAACTTCAGGTAACCTGTAATACAGTTGATTTAGAAGTATAGGTTGAAATGAAACTGCAGTGAAGTCAGTCAAATGAAAAAAGGAACAATATAATGTGACGTTTTTGTTCTCTCAATGTATTAGCTATTATTTTATTGCCATGGTTTAGACTTCAGAATATTATAAATGTTTCACATTCTGCTGGTAGATTCTGTTGAACATTTCTAATCTTTTTTACACAGAATAGAATTAGTAGATTGCATTTTAATATGAGGAATGATACTTTTTATTCTACGATTTTCAATTAGAGGGTTAATTTTAATTGCTGAACTCAATTAGCTTAATCCTCAAACCTTGGACTACTATTTGTTTATGATGTTATTCTCAAAATCTGAAATCTGATGTATGTACTAAATTGATTGGAAATTGGTGGTTTTTTTGGTTGCAAATAAATGTTTTATGATGGCTAAGTTTCTTGATGGTTTTGTGATTAAATGATTGAATGAGGATCTGTTGCTTTCACAAACCTGTTTTGCGCAGTAACTATTTGTATTGATGTGTCAACAATGAAATTGAACGGTGTTTCAAGGATGAAAATGGGAGTGAAAAACAGGGCATGAAAGAAATGGAAAAATGTATTGTGTATACTATATTATGCTTCCTATATAACAAATGATATATAGTTCATTTTATTAGTGTAAGTTGTAACTCAAACAATTGTGTCACAAAATTCTAAAACATATGGAGTACAACAATTGCCAGCTACATCAGTGATTCCCAATGGTGGTCTAATTGGTATTCGTAAAACAGACACTCATGAAGTTTCATTTCTCAAGGATTGATTTCACTGATACTCGAAATGATAACATTAAAGTAAGTATTTATTTCTTCACTCTAATTGAGAAAAAGAAAGGGGAACAAAGAGATATGTGATTTTTAACCGGATTTAAAGCCAAGTGTATCAGATCATAGCTATTGAAGAAACTATTGGAAGATGATGACTTCTACAGGATCAGAATCCCAAACAATCTATTGAGTCCTCTCACAAAACCTGGCAGAGATTATGTTATTTCATCCTTAAAAGAGGTACCTTTTAACTTGCTTTTTAAATTATTACTAATATGTATTCATTATTGATTAGAATCTTTACTTGTTTCACGGATAGCCAAGTATGTATTTAAGGGTGTGTAAAACTCCAAGGAAGTTGATTAAGTTGAATTCTGATTTAGATATGAATCCATGAGTTTTATTATTATTGAATTTATTCCTTATTCAATTATAGCTGGTTATTTAATTTCTTACTTATTGTTATTGAATTTATTCCCTATTTTTTATATGTTCTTTCTTAATTGCTTGGTCTTACGTTTCTTTATAGCATATTGGTGGGATTCATATAACTAGCTTAACTATGTTGAGATGCTTGTAAATGTTAGTATAGAAATTTGTAAATACTCTTATTAAGAAACTCTTCATTGTTTTTCTCAGGACTCTGAAGATGAATAGATGGATGGAAGTTAGCTCCAAACTCGTGGCACTTATGCTTGCGTTATTCTATTGTTCGACACTTTCTTAGCTTTATTCCAAATACCAGCCAATATTTTATTTATATAACAGTCAAACTATTTAGATATCACATTTATTAATTATATCTCTTCTTTAGCTTTTTTTGAAAGTAGTACCTTGTGCTTGAACAATACACATTGAATATTTAGATGTTATATTGATTGTATCAACTATTGTGTTTTATTGTGTTAAATATTTATTTTCATCTTGGAGATTAATTTTAATTTATCAAGAAATTGTGTTTATTAGTTCTTAAATAAGCAATTTCATCACTTCGAAGAATAGTGTGTTCAATAAATAACAATATTATAAATAAATAAAATAGAACACTCAATATTTATTTTTATTTGAGTTGGGTTATTGTCGTCTCAATTTAGAATCCCGATTTATAATAAAATAGGACCTGATATTTGAGACAGATGATTATTGTCTTTAATTATATTTGGGACGGCATAACGATGTCTCAATGTAGTGTTTCTAATTTCTAAGCATTCAAGATGCAATATTGGAGATAGTAAATTACTGTCTTTAATCCCATTTTGGACAACATATTGTTGTCTCAATCAAGTGTCTTAAATTTTTGGCAATTTGAGACGTATATTTGAGACACAAAAATGTCTGTCTCTGTAGGACTCAAATAAAAAACAAACACCCACAAGAAATTCGATAGCCGAATGAAGCAACCCAGAAGCTGGAACCTTTAATAAGCAATTAAATCGATCAAAGCAACCTAATTGAACATAAACCGAGATGTCAAAAACTCACACACACAAATTAGGCCAACTTAATTTAGTTGCTGCACCCGAAAAGAATAGAAGCAAGAATAAAGCTCTAAAAGCAAAATTAAAGCTACCGCAATTATCCAAAACAACGGGCTGCGAAAATTCGCACGATCTGAAACTAAGCCACAAGGCTTTTCTGATTTCTTTGTATTTTTCTCTATGTTTACAATGGCAACCCAAGACATGTATTTATAGACTAAACTATTCTTGAATCATACACTGATTAGATTGCAACTATTTCCTAAAACAATTAGGTTTCCTAAAACAAATACGAACCAAACAGGAAACAAACGAATAGGAAACATTAACCGAATAGGAAATAGAAATTAATAGGAAATTTAGTTTAATTATTCTACATAGCCTCCCTTAAACTAAGTTCGCGCCGTTAGCCATACCGAGCATCTTCTTCAACTTTGCAAAGATCTCGAACTTCAATGCCTTGGTGAAAATATCCGCCACTTGATTTTCAGTCTTGGAGTAATCAACAACGATCTCCTTCTCATTAACCAAATCACGAATAAAGTGATACTTGATATCAATATGTTTACTGCGACCATGAAAGACTGGATGCTTTGTCAGCTCAATTGCCGACTTGCTATCACAAAGCACTGTAGTTGGACCATCCTCTTTATGCTGAAGGAAATCCAGCATCCTTCTTAACCAAATTGTTTGAGTGGCACAATTAGAAGTTGCAATATACTCAGCCTCAGCAGTAGACAATGCTATCACTCCAAAAAAACACACCAGAACTAATAAAGAAAGCATACCTAGAAGTACTTTTCCTTTCAACTGTATCACCTGCCCAATCGCTGTCAGTATACCCCAGAAGCTTTATAGGTTCACCTCTCGGATACAGAATACCATCTCCTTGAGTACCCTTAATGTACCACAATATTCTCTTTGCAGCCTGCAAATGCGTCTGACAGGGATTCTCCATGAATCTGCTTATCAATCCAACACTGAAATTTATATCTGGCCTTGTAGAAGTTAAGTATCTCAAACTACCAACCATACTCTTAAAGTAAGTTGGATCCACAGAATTCTCAGTGCCTTCCTTCGCAACCTCAACATTTCTTCAGCTGGAGTCATGATCGAATTAGCACCATCCATCTTGAATTTCTTCAAAATATCACCAGCATATTTTCTTTGAGACATAAAGATTCCACTATCAGCCTGAGAAACTTCAATCCCAAGAAAATATGACATTAGCCCCAAATCAGTCATCTCCAACTGCCTGATCATTGTCTCCCTGAAGTCTGACATCATCTTTTCATTATTTCCAGTGAATATCAGATCATCCACATACAAGCAAACAATAACAATATCCCCACTTGATGAAGACTTCACGTATAAAGTATGTTCATATGGGCACCGTTGAAAACCATTTTTGATAAAGAAGGTGTCAATACGAGTATACCAAGCTCTCGGAGCTTGCTTCAATCCATACAAGGCTCTTTTCAATCAATAGACCTTCTTCTCTTGACCTCTTTTCACAAAGCCAGGAGATTGATTAACATACACCTCCTTTCCAAGAACTCCATTCAAAAAAGCAGACTTCACATCAATCTGAAAAATCTTCCAATCATTCTGGGCAGCCAAAGAAATTATCATTCTCACAATATCAAGTCTAGCAACAGGAGCAAACACTTCAAAGTAGTCAATTCCAAGCTTCTGCTTGTACCCTTTCACAATAAGTCTTGCCTTGTATCTATCGACTTCTCCACTAGGCTTGTACTTTATCTTGTAGACCCACTTTACACCAATGAGTTTCTTTTCACTCGGAAGGTTTGTAAGCTCCCAAGCATTATTCTTTTCAATAGAATTAATTTCTTCATCCATTGCCTTCACCCAACGATCATCTTCAACAGCATCTGTAAAATTAACAGGATCACAATCTGCAAACAAAGCAAAATTCACAACATCCTCATCAGTCAAATTATCAACTTCATCCCCAACTACATAATCATTCAAACGAGCTGGCAGTTTTGACTCTCTCCGCGGACGTCCACTTGAGGTGGAAGTTGTAGAAGTGGAAGAATCACAAACTGGTTGTTGAACTGGCTGACACTGCTTTTCAGTTGCATTATCTCCACCAATATACACTGCGGATGATCGTTTTACAATTTCTGGTGCCTTCTTTTTCCAATTCCAAACTCCCTGTTCATCAAAAGTAACATCTCTGCTGATAATTACCTTTTCAGTATCAGGATTGAACAGTTTATATCATTTAGTTTCACTGCTATAACCAATAAAGACATTTTTCTGCCTTGTCATCCAACTTCTTCCGTATTGCATCCGGAACATGGCATATGCAACACACCCAAATACTTTAAGATGTGAGATATTTGGTTTCTTTCCTGACCAAATCTCATATGGAGTCTTCTTACCAATACTTCTTGTTGGACACCTGTTTGACAAATAAACTGCACAATCTACAGTTTCAGCCCAGAAATACTTAGGCATACTTTTGGCCGTCATCATCGACCTCACCATATCCATCACTGTTTTATTCTTTCTCTCTGCAACACCATTCTGCTGAGGAGTGTACCTGGCCGTCATCTGATGCTTAATCCCATGATTTTTCAAGAAATCATCACACACCGTGTACTCAGTGCCTCTATCAGTTCTCAGAGTTTTAATGGAACGCCCACTCTGCTTCTCAACATAAGTCTTAAAACTCTTAAAAATATCACATGCATCAGATTTAAACTTCATCAAATAAACCCAGGTCTTCCTACTAAAATCATCAATAAAAGTGATACAATACTTGTTACCACCCCGAGAAGGAACATCAACAGAACACAAGTCAGAATGAATCAGCTCCAGTGGCTGCTTTGCTCTCCAAACTTCACCTTTTGGAAAAGGCTCCCTGTGCTTCTTACCCAAAACACACGACTCACATTGTCGAGATTTAAAGTTAAGTGATGGCAATCCAGAAACAATATTATTCTTCACAATAAAGTTCAACCCGCCAAAATGAAAGTGGCCAAATCTCATATGCCACAACCAACTCTCATCACAGCCAGTGGTACTAAGTAAGCTGAATTATAATAATTAAGAGTGATTGAAAACAACCTGTTATTGTTCATGTCTATCTTTGCAATCATCCCCATCCGTTCATCACGAATTGTACAAATACCATGCATAAAATTAATATCATAATTCTTCTCCTGTAGCTGACCAAGACTCAACAAATTCTGACTAAGATTAGGCACATAATAGACATCACCTATTGTACTGGTCTTCCCATTTTTCAAAGCAATAGGAATACTACTTTTCCCAACAACAGACATAACATGATTATTTCCAAACCTCACTGTATTTCTGTAGGTCTTATCAAGATCAGAAAAAATTTTCATTCTCTCACACATATGATTACTATAGCCAGAATCAATGTACTACTTAGAACTTTTATCTTCTTCACCAGCACCAGTAATAAATAAAACAGTTTCATGATTATCACAACTACTTTCAGCTATTTGAGCATGTCCAGTATTGTTATTTTTAAGACCCCAACAATTCTTTTTTATATGACCCATCTTTCCACAATTATAACATTTTATTTTAGACTTATCACGTTTTTGCCCATTATTTTGAGCATCCGAATTAACCTTTGGTTGGTAAGAAAAATTACCTCTACCATGGCCTCTGCCTCTGAAGCTTTGACCGCCACGTCCTTTCCCTTGAGTATTCTGGCCCTGCTGATTGGTTTCACCACCATCGGATTCTTTAGGCTTATATACCAAAGCCTTCAATGCTTCTGACGCCGCATCAACAGATGGTCTGTCACATGACATCTCATATGTCATCAATTCTCCTTCCAAATCAGCATACGAAAAAGTAGAAAGATCTTTAGTGGCCTCAATAATCTCCTTCTTTGTGTGAAATTTCGAAGTCAACGTCCAAAAAACTTTAGACACCATCTGCTCTTCTGTCACTTTATCACCGTTGATCTTCATCTGACCAGCTATGGATTTTACCCTAGCCATGTATTCTTGCACCTTTTCATTAGGCTTCATCTCTGCCAACTCAAATTGTCTCCGTAACTCCTGTAGTTTGACTCTTTGAACGTTTTTGTTTCCTCGATTGGTAGTTTTTAACTTGTTCCAAAACTCCTTAGCTGTCTCTACCTCTATTAAACTTCTGCATATGTCTAATCCAACATTTGTTCTTAAATAATAGAGTGCTTGATTATTGTGAGAACGATTTTTCTCCAATTCTCTACTTCCCTCAGCTGTTAATTTTTCACCTTCCTTGTCTTTTTCAGGTTCTTCAAAACCTAGCTCAATTACATGCCAGATACCAACCATCTTGAAAAAATTCTCCATCAATTGACACCAGATTTCAAAATTATTTTTCCCATCAAAGACAAATACATGGCACTCAGGAGGATTAAATAAAAAGGACATCTTGATTTCTAAAAAATAACACAGGATCTGATACCAGATGTAGGACTCAAATAAAAAACAAACACCCACAAGAAATTTGATAGCCGAATGAAGCAACCCAGAAGCTGGAACCTTTAATAAGCAATTAAATCGATCAAAGCAACCTAATTGAACATAAACCGAGATGTCAAAAACTCACACACACAAATTAGGCCAACTTAATTTAGTTGCTGCACCCGAAAAGAATAGAAAGCAAGAATAAAGCTCTAAAAACAAAATTAAAGCTAACCTCAATTATCCAAAACAACGGGCTGCAAAAATTCGCACGATTTGAAACTAAGCCACAAGGCTTTTCTGATTTCTTTGTATTTTTCTCTATGTTTACAATAGCAACCCAAGACATGTATTTATAGGGTAAACTATCCCTGAATCCTACACTGATTTAGATTGCAACTATTTCCTAAAACAATTAGGTTTCCTAAAACAAATACGAAACCAAACAGGAAACAAACGAATAGGAAACATTAACCGAATAGGCAATAGAAATTAATAGGAAACTTAGTTTAATTATTCTACAGTCTCTAATACTTTTGAGACATTTGAAGAACTGTCTCAACCCCGTCTCAAAAGCTATTTGAGACAGTTTGACTGTATCAAATTTCTTTTGCAGCGGCTATAACGGAGACGCCACAATTACTGTCTCAATGTTGTCTTAAAAAGCGTTTTGAGACAGTAAGTGCACCGACAGTTTTGACGGCATCTCTAAAAACATATTTTCTTGTAGTGTTTGGGGCTGCTGTGTAGAAAGTTTTGTGGGGTTGAAGGGACCTTTTTAGGGATGTTGTGTGAGTGCTGGATTGATTGTGCGGTGTTGATCAGGGCAAGTGGTTGAGCACCGGACTCTGGGTGGTGTGGCTTTGTAGTAGTTGGGTCAAATACAACTGCTTCGGCTGGCTTTTGAAGAGTAGTGATTTTGACAAATATAATTATAAAGTATGTTATTTTGGAAGAAAAAAAAACTCTAAGTTCAAGTTAGCCAAATTCAAAGAAAGACCATTTCAGAAAGACAAAGTGAAAGTGTGTTTAAAGCCCAACTTATAAAGGAGAAATAACAAACATACAATATATAGTCAAATGATACGACAATTTGTTTATTGAAATTATCATTTCTAAAGGTGCAAACAAATACATTAATCAACTTACACTAAATTCAAATGAAATTATAAAATCAAATCCAGTAAAATTTTAAGGTCTAAATTGACATCAGTAACATAAATATCACAACACACTAAATGTAGTCTATTACAACACCATCATTGGTGTACTATTAAAAAGTACTTAATTAAACTTACTTTTGATTTGAGAAATCTTGAAAGCAAAAGCTACACAAACTCTATTGTACAGATTTCCCGAAAAGCCAAAGTATGCATGTCGCCATGCCTTACCAGGTCCAATTCCAGCATAAAACCATAAAAACGCAAACTCATTATCATCACCAATTCTCTTGTCACCGATAGCTCTTTTTTTCTTCGTTTTTTTTTTTTCTTCTGATGGTGAATCACCAGGGCAACTCTTTGTGAATAACTTCCTGCAAAGTTCATTGTTTCCTTCATAAATAGAGGGGTCATTCAACGTATCAAAATGATTTCCTGATAGTATATGCGCTGCCAAATTATTGAACGACAAGTTTAGGGTGCTCAAAGTATCTATATTTGCCAAACTTTGAGGAATAGCTCCAGACAGTTGGTTCATTGACAAATCTAAGGACTCCAAATGCTTCAAATTCCCAATCATCTCCGGAATCATTCCGCTTAACTTATTGTTTGACAAATTTAGACTTTGCAACCCTTTCAGATATCCATCAACTCATCTGGGATTTCACCATCTATGTGATTTCCTGAAAGAGATATTAAGATTTGAGGAATACTCCAGTTCTATTCCTTTGATAATGTTCAAAATGACTTCAGTGTATGTATCAAAACTAGTATCTCCCCCAGGTTGATCTGTTAACATCTCACTCAAGTTGCTAAGACAACGAGGGATACCACTAACCAAGTTGTTCTGTGCAACATTTAAAATTAGAAGAGATGGCAATTGGCACAGTTATACAAAAATCTCACCAGAAAATTTGTTGGATTCAAGTCTGAAAAATTGTAAACTTGAGAACTCTTTCCTAATCCACTCGGGTATAAGTCCCTCGAACTGATTATTGCCAAGGTCAAGAGCTTTTAAAAGTGTCAGCTTTTGCAGTGACGATGGAAGCTCTCCAGAAAAATTGTTCCCGTTCAAATGAAGAAATGAGAGAACCTGCAAGTTACCAACTGCATTTGGAATATGACCTGAAAGGCTATTATTTGCCAGATCTAACACCCAGATTTGCCGTAAGTTTCCTAGGCATAGGGGAATTCTTCCTATCAGTTTGTTATTGGAAAGAGATAGGATTAATAGTGACTTTAAGTTGCACAATTCTTCAGGAATGTTGTCAGTGAATCGGTTGTTAGCAAGGATAAGTTCCTCAAATATTTCCTTGGACTGATTCAATTCAAATATAGGAATATTCCCTGTCAAGAAGTTGTTTGAAAGTTCGATAGAATAGAGATTAGGATAACTAGTTCGAAACCAATCAGGAATAGCACCAGAGATGCTGGCATTTTTCAGGTTGAGCTCATGAACAAGCAGTTGGGTTTGAAGCCAAAGAGGAAATTGGGGCCCTTTGAAAACTGAATCCATATTCACTGTCTCGATTTGAAATGGAGGGATCCATTGAGAGCTCACATTAAGAACAAGAAATTTAGAAATGGACAAGAATTTTAAATTTCTGAGTTCCATAAAAAAAGATTCGAACAGCTCACCAATCAAGGAATTGTAAGAAGGATCTAAAATTCCCATCTTTGTTTACTGTTCAAAACTAGAAGGAATAGAAGAGTTGAAATTGTTCTGAGAAAGATCAAGATCAGTTAATTGTTTGAGATGACACAACTCGCCTGGTATTTCTTCACCCAGTTGGCTATAAGAAAGATAAAGTGCGCTAAGAGAAGTCATATTCTCAATGCATAGAGGAAGTGAACCTCGAAGCTGATTGTAACCAAGAATTACTTCAGTTAAACCAGTCAGGCTACACAATGAATCTGGAAACAAAGAAGTGAATGAATTTGAAAAAAGAAGCAAAGTTAGAGTATGCAATGTTTCAAACATGTTAGGGATTCGGCCTCGAAAATAACTATTACAAAGTGTAAGATCCTCAAGGCTGCTAACATTAAACAACCAGAGGGGTAAGGTAGAATTAAAGTTATTTTCACCAAGGTCAAGACAAACAAGTGATGTCAAATTGACTTGGGGAAGAGAAGGTGAAACTGCACCAACAAGCCCACAATACCATAATGTCAATGATGACAAGGAAGGAAGCATGTTAACCGAATAAAACCAATCTGCAGACTCACTGAGGTTTATGTAAGAAAGGTCCAGAGTTTCTAAATAAGAAAGTCCAGTAATCCACTTGAGGCTCTTGGAACTTAAGGAATTTCCACCAAGATGTAGAAGCTGCAAGTTAGACAGATTTCCAAGATGTTGAGAAATCTCCCCACTAAATCCAGCTCCAAAGAGATCAAGATACTACAAAATTTTTAACGATCCATGAAATGCTGGAATTGGAACCCCTGAAAAATTATTGAAGCTGAGATCCAAATACTACAAGTCTTCCAGATAGTAGCGATGGATTTATCTCGCCTCCCAAGTAGCAATATTTACATTCAAGCTTCTGAACATGGCGAGTGATGTTGTGACAAGTAATTCCTTCCCAAAAACAGCAGTCTTGTCCAGTCCATGCTGACAAAAGATTCGATTTGTCAACTAAGCTTCCTTTGAACTCCACAAGAGCTTTCCGCTCGCTATGGATGCAGCTAACATTTGAATAAGCAGTATGTTTTGTGTGGGCAAAATGAAGATGAAAAATGAAAAGAAAGAATAAGAGCAGAATACAATTGCAGAGCCTAATCCCATTATGCAATGAATATTGATTGTTGTGTAATTGTGATTTGTGAGGTGTCATTGGGGTCTAATTTATACATAAATTTTATGATTCCTCCGGTACCTAGAAGTCATTGTCCTATTTAATAAATATCTTTCAATTAAATTGTTCATGTTATTTGAGTAAATACATGTTGGTTTCTATTTCTTTTTATTACAAAAAACAAATACAAAAAAAAGTCTTATTTTAATTTATTTTTTAGTTTTAATACACTTAATAATATAATTATGTGTACAGAAGGGAATACGAGGAAGGGGGGAGGGGGATGACTGTACAGCTGCGGTGACGAGGGTGTTCTTACGTACAGCTTTTTTTATTTTTGGTTTGGGGTTTGGCTGGCGGGCATACAGGAATGGGGGTGGGGGGCGGGTGGGCTTTTGTTTTTGGATTTTGCTTGGGGGGTAGCAGAGGGGGGTGGGGGGGGGGGGGGGGGGGCGTATACCGGATATGGGTTGTGGTGTGGTGCGCCTATTTTATTTTATTTTAATTTACCTTCTTGTTTTTTTTTTCAGTGCAATAATGTAATTTAAAAAATAAAAAAAATATCAGAATGGGTCGATTAGGGAGGAGACCCGAACGGCCATTTTTGGGGTACGACCCTAACTGACCCAAACCGGCAGGTTCGTGCATGCTTTTAATTAGTGGGTACTATTCAAGGTGGAAAGTTGTCCAATTAATTAGGCAGAAGTTATAAAAAGGAAAAGAAAAGGATCAAGATTGGATTTCAGTAGTAAACTCTTAGATATAAATGCCAATTATTATCAAATGAAGTCTTTCATGGTTTTTTATTAATTAAATATTTGGTGTTTTTATTCGTTATTGAAAATCACATATCACGTAACTTAGAAGCTAGAGTCTTAGGCTTCTGTTCATTTTCATATATAGTTTTATTTGTGTTTTAGTTTTGTTTTAAATTTTTAAAGTAAATTTAAATTTTTATAAATTTTTCTGATATAAGTTTTTATTATTTAATTACATGTTTTCAATATTTAATATTAATTTTTTCTTTTCAAAATAAAATTTTAAAACTATGTCAAAATGAACATAATTAGATTAAGTTGTCCATTACAACGTCATGTCTTAGGAAGTAAAGCCAGAAGTAGGGAAACCATCATGAATTAACGGTTAAAGAATGTTGGATTGATTTTTCAAACTCTTTGTGGAAGTCTATCACAAATGATAATTAATTGTGGAAATTTTCGAACTTTCCAAAAAGTTAATATAACAATTCGATGAGATTTAATAAAATTTTGCATATTTTATCTGTCATCAATAGATTTTTTTCCCCAAATATTTATTTTGGACACATATAAATACAAAAATAATCAAAAAAAAAAAATTCCCAAAATATAAAAAACGAAGTTTGGAAATTCATTTTCATCTGAAAACGAATACCCCAACTTCGTTTTCTTCAAAACTAAAAAAAAAAAAAAAATCTTCAAGGAAAACGAATGAATGGAATTCGTTTTCAAAAGAAAACGAATTCCATGCATTCGTTTTCTTCGTTTTTGTTTTTTAGTAATTTCATTATAAACGAATTCCATAATTAATTTTTTCCTTTTTTGTTTTTTATTAATTTCATTAAGAAACGAATTTCACTAAAATTATTTTTAAAATAAATAAAAATAATTATATTTAAACGAAATTTAAAAAAATTAAATAATTATTTTCATTGAAAACGGTTCACCAACATGTTTCTAAGTTTTTATTCATTTTAAAAAAATAAATATTATTTAATGAAAAACAAATTTTAGGGTTTTTGAAACGAAACTCGTAAATCGTTTTTGAGTTGTTATATATAAAAAAAAGTCAAAAATAATTATATAACTGAAATTTTAATTTGTAATTCAATAAAATTTTAGAAGAAGTAATTTACACTATTTTTTTGAAATACATAAAATCTCCGTATAAATGAATTTGGGGAATTTATTTATCTTTGAAAATTTAGTCACGAATTGGTTGCATTCAAATTCAAGAATTAAGGTACATTTCAGGAGAAAAATAATGTTTAAAACCTTAAAGAAATTATTTATGTCTGAGCCTTAACCCTGGCTGGACTATTCTTTTTTTTTTTTTTCTGAAGAATGATGAATTTTGAGATAAATGAACTTAATAGTCAAAAATTATAAACAAAGTAAATTAATTATATATAAAATATTTTTATTGGATGCTTTGGTACATTAATTTAAATATTTAATAGTTTCATTTTATCTCATAAAAAAAGCAAAATAAATACAACAATAGTTTTTTTCCACTTATTTTAATTTTCTATCCTTTTGTTTTTCATAATAATAGATTTAATTAGTAATATAATTATATACAACTAACAATTTTAAGTAAACATATAATATGTATATGTTCAATGGAAAATTTTAAATATAACAATATTGAAAATAATAATTATATGTAGAAAAGCAAATTTGTACTAATATTATAAAAAAATATTATAATCTTTCAATGTTAATGCATATGTTTGTAATTATATCTTAAATGGTTGTCGACTGAAATGTGAGTTAGAAACTGAAAATATTACTAACTTATCTGCTCATGAAGTTGTTCAAGTTTTTTAAAAACATTTTTGGTGTCACTGTATAATAGTTTAATTTTTTTTCAAACAGAGCATTTTGCGGGGAAAAAAATACTTTTAGGACGGAACAGGATGTGAGTTGTCACACGACTCGGACGCCCTGTCGAACAACGTCCAGTACCACAAAAGGGAGGCTTTTTGCAGCTGGACAAAAATTCACATTTTTCTGGGAATAGGGTATTCGACTATGGATCCGAGTCAGACGGATGCTCGGGCACCCTCCCGTAGCCTCAATTTGACCATTCCTCAGCAATCAAAATTCCTTTGTGAAGGGGAACAAGGTCATTCATGTGTGCTATATATATACTAAACTAAATGTGACAACGGGATCAATTAAACATTGTAACAAAACAGAGAAAATACAGTCAAATAATATTTACACTAGAGATGCAATGAACAAATGGAGGAAAATTTAGAAGATATGTCAAGTGAAGGATGTCAGTATGGAAATAATGCACAACGTATCTCAACCTAAATCAAAATAACCATATTTATGAAATTCAATCATAGTACAAATCAGTTATCTGAAACTACGTGGTTTTCAAAAACACAAGCATATTTGAGGGAGTTGCTTCACTGACACACCACCCATTATAACTTACCTTAAGGTAGGGTCCAGATTCCTTAATAATCAACGATACAAGAGGACGTAGAAGTGTGTATTGGTTGCTGTATACATCCAATGGAAATTGACCCTGTATTTATAGCAAAACTGTTTTATAAGTTATCAAATTATATGTATTTCCTAAACGGTTTGGGTGACGGAATAGACATAATATGATCAGGAAAAGGAACCCAGTTATGTTACTAAATCTATTCAAACCCACCTATTTAATTATAGGATAACCTGTTTATGTGTTTGAAGCCCCCAAGACCCTAACCTGACGGAAAAGACATAAACCGACTTGCTAGATGCTTTCATAGTAGGCAGTTACCTGTTTGGTTTAAATGTAATTGGATACAAAACCAAACAGGAATCTAGTTGCAAGTCGATTAATTTCAATTGCACCTATTATAGGAATTACAATACTACCTTAATTGTAATTGCTACCATATAGCTTAATATAAATGGCACAGTTGATTAATACAGTCACAAAGCAATAAGCGAACTATTCAATGTTTAATTCCTAGAACGCTTGATAAAGACACCATCCCTTTTATGAACAGGTGGCTTTGTACTAAAGCGGGCGTTGAAAGCCACCAGAATCATGAGATTATGGTGGCTTTGTACAAAATTTAATCATAAAGCCACCAGGTGTAATTAACGCGGTGGCCTTATCCATTATAGCCACTGGTTGAAGTTGAACCGATGGCTTTGTAATTAAGTCTCACTATAAGCCATTGGGTTATAAGAACACGGTGGCTTTAATGGGGCGTTGTTTATAAAGCCACCGGCCGGTTTACATGGACCCGGTGACTATAATGGGTGGCTTTGATAGGTTTTGTAGTAGTGTGGAAAGCCATGAATTGCCAAATCTCTCACGGGAGCTAAAGATTCCACCAAGGAACCTCAAACACACGTCTGACCATATTCACTAGAACCAGTGAATCAGTTTCCACTTCATTCCTCGCAAGTTAAATCGATTGCACTCCTTCAAACCCAACACAAAAGCCTTTGCCTCTGCCTCAAAATTGGTTCCATACCTAAGATAGATTGAGCCTGATGCCGCAACTGTGCCATAACCATCTCAAATTACAAACCCCGCTCCAATGTGCCCTGGATTTCAGAGCCGAATCATTAACATTCAGATTCCATCTCCCAGCTTCCATCACAGTCTCTTCTTTTACGAAATTTGAAATTTTCTTTAAAATTTCACTCACATTGTTTTGAAAAATAACTTTATCATTACACTTTTTTTCTCTTTCCTATAAAAATTCGTAAAAGAAATTTCCTCTAAAAATTTTTCTTCCACCAAAACAAAATTTTTTATTTTGTTCATATAGTAAACAGACTTTATAATCCATATTCAAATCTTATTAATCCATCCTAGCTAATTCCTAACCGTAAAAGAATTGGATTGGGATATTAACCAAAATACAGCGCGTCTGATAGGACTTGTCGTGGGTCTACCAAATACAGTAAAAATACTGCTTAAAACCTGCAATTAATATGCTAAGAAAATATAGCACAGTAATAGACAGGGTCGATCCACAGAGACGGCAATTTAATTCTAATTCCAATTTAACATGCAATAAAACAAAACTATGACTAGTAGTCACCTTTGTGTCTCTTAAGAGACCTTAGCGTTGTCACTTAAATATAGCAAAATAATAATTAAACTAATATTAAATAAAAGAATTAAACAATTATCAATTAATGAGAGAAAATTCCGGTATTATGTAAATCCACCTTAATCTCATGCATGCAATCATAAACTCTTAACTTGTCTAATTATTTATGCCGTTTCAGTTATAGTATTACCGCGAGTCCCCACAAATAATTCCAATTCTTCCATAGATTCTCGATAATCCCCCGCGAGTCCCCGCAAAGGAATTATTCCCTAACTACGTTAACTAACAGACCGCGAGTCCCCGCAAACCTTATTAATTAACAATAGAAGCATTAAGAACTAGAAGAACCCGAAACTAATAATTCCTACTGACGATGCATTAGAAATTATTACCCAATTAATCAATTCTCCAGGTACTACTCGGCCGGTAGTTGTGCCACTCACTGACTCTACCAGATTAAACTGGGATGCAATAGAAGTACTTGCATCTTGTTCTTGAGAATTGGAAAGAACCTCCAAAGAAGTCACTGACGGAGGGGAAGGTGGAGGGGCGGTAGAAGTGGCGGCCGACTGGCGAGTGGACCGTCAAACAGGGGATTTTTCCGGGGCTGTTTTCCTTGGAGGTGCAGCGTCCTTCTCCGATTGTCTTGGTTTCCTTGGCATTCCAATTTCGGAAGCCGGAGTGGGAAGTTTCACCAATGCCTTTCGGACCCAAGGAACAATGGGAATCATGTCCCTTGGTTATTGGCAGCAAATTTCTTGCGAAGAGGACTAGAAGAATAAGATGAATGGGAAGAAGTAGAGGGGGAGGGTGGTGGGTTGGCGGCTTCGGGTTCGGGGCTGTGTTTGTGCACTTCTTGGCTGTTTGGGCGGGCGAGAGGGAGGGGCTGGTGTGGGCCTCTTCACGGCCGCATACTTACGGCGGTGAGGGCGGGTGGAGGAAGGTGTGGCGGTGGGGGCAGCAGCGGAGGGAGGTGCAGCGTCCACCGCGAATGGAACTCGAAGTGGTGGTGGTGCAGGCTCGGCGACTTCTCTTGGGCGGAGGCGGGCTGGCCGGCGCTTGGGGCCCATCTTGGCGGCGAGGACGGGTGGTGGAGAGAGGCGGCGGTGGAAGGAAGGTGGGTGAATGAAGTCAAGTGGTGCAGAGAAAAAAAAAAAAAAAAAAAAAAAACGTTGTGGGCGGTGGCTGAAAACAGAGCAAAGAGGAAGAAGAAAATCGTGGGTCTGGGTGAAATTGCAGAGCAAATTGGGTTAATTAGGTTAGGTGGGTAGGTGGGTCTAATTGGGTGAATGGGTGGGTAATTGGGTCGGGTCAGTGGGTTAATGGGGCGGGTAATTGGGTTGATGGGTGAATTGAAATCGGTGAGTGTACTGGAAGTGAAGTGCACTGGAAGAATTGATGAATTATTTACCATGTTGCAATTAGGTCCCTGGAGTTTTAGGACTATGCAATTTGGCCCCTTAATTTGTTACTAGTGGTTCTTGGTCCGAAGAATTACAGATCTAGTCCCTGTACTTCGTAAAGCTGCACATTTGGACCCTTGAATTTACCGAATCAATGCTGGAAATTCAGAAAATTGCACCATTGGCACTTGGACTTTCTCAAGGTGCGATTGTGGCCCCAAAATTCGTAATGAGCCCTCCTGGCTTCAAAATTTCTCCTCCATTCCCTGTAAAAAAAAATCATTAAATTGTGAGAAGACGAAAAGAAATAAATAAAAATAACTAAATAAATAAAGTAGCAAATAAGTGTTTTTTTTTTTTTTTTTAATACTAATCTATTACAATAAACTAGGTTGCCTCCTAGTAGCGCTTTTCTTTAACGTCTTGGCCAGACGGGGTGCGAGCTGATTAGTCTATGTGATGCGGGCACTTAGTCAACCAGAGGCAGTCGACTTGCTGGATTTGACTTGAGGTATAAAATTGCTTGAGTCGGTGCCCATTGACTTTATACTGCTGTCCCGACTGAGGGTCTCGAACCTCTACTGCACCACTGGGCCAAACGGCTACTACTTCCAACGGTCCATGCCACTTGCTAGATAATTTCCGGAGCCAAATAAACGAACCCTGGACTTAAATAATAGCACCTGCTGGCCAACTCGGAATTCTTTCTGTCTGATGAGCCGATCATGCCTGGCTTTTGTTCGATCCTTGTACCAATTGGCCAAATCGTAGGCTTCCAACCTAATTTCTTCAAGTTCCTGGAGTTGGTACTGCCTTTCCTCACCTGCTGCTGCTGAATCCAGGTTCATCTTTTGGACTGCCCAGTATGCTTTATGCTCTAATTCCACTGGAAGATGACACATCTTGCCAAAAACAAGCCGATACGGAGACATCCCAATCGGAGTTTTAAATGCAGTCCGATATGCCCATAAAGCATCAGGTAGCTTCTGACTCCAATCTTTTCTTGAGGTATTAACTGTTCTCTCCAGAATCCTTTTAATCTCTCTGTTTGACACTTCAGCTTGGCCGTTGGACTGTGGATGGTACGGTGTAGCAATACGGTGCTGAATTCCATGTGTCCTCAATACTCCGGCTATGGTTTGATTGCAAAAGTGGGTCCCTTGATCACTGATAATTGCCTTGGGAATACCAAATCGAGGGAACAATTGACACTTTAAAAATGTCTTCACTTCTTTGGCTATATTTGACCGTGTGGGCCTGGCTTCAACCCACTTGGACACATAATCTACGACGAGCAGAATGTAAACATACCCATTGGAAGGTGGAAAAGGGCCCATAAAATCCATGCCCCAAACATCAAATATTTCGCAGACCTTGATTGGGACTTGTGGCATTTCATCTCGAGTACCAATATCTCCAATTGCTGGCATCTTTCACAAGCTTGACAAAATTGTAGCTATCTCTGTTCAGACTAGGCCAATAAAAACCACAGTCCATTATTTTTCTAGCTGTGCGTTTGTGCCCAAAATGCCCTCCTGAAGGCGACGAGTGACAGTGCTGTAGAATGCTCTTTTGCTCCCATTCTGGTACACATCGTCGGATGATCTGATCAGGACCACACTTCCACATGATTGGATCGTCCCAGATATACTGCCTACTATCACTGATCAACTTCTCCTTCTTCCCTTGAGAAAATTCAAGTGGCAGAGCATTAGTAACTAAATAATTTACAATGGGTGCATACCATGGGTCTGGATGGGCTGCTTTTACTGCTGCAAGATAAGTTTGTTCTCCCTTAATTACCGCACTTAGAGCAAAAAGGTGTTCTCCCGGAAATTCTTCACCAATTTGTTCCTCCTGTTCTGGTAGAGTCAATCGACTCAAGTGATCAGCTACTGTGTTCTCAGCTCCTTTTTTATCTTTAAGCTCCCAATCGAATTCTTGGAGAAGCAGAATCCACCTAATCAACCTCGGCTTTGACTCCTTTTTGTGTAGCAGGTGTTTTAAAGCAGCATGATCAGTATAAACTATAACCTTGGAGCCCAGAAGGTACTGTCTGAACTTATCAAATCCAAACACTACTGCCAATAACTCCTTCTCTGTTGTGGTGTAATTACATTGGGCAGGATTAAGAGTCTTGGATGCATAATACACAGCATGTGTCTCCTTCCCAATTTCTGACCAAGCACGACACCAACAGCATAATCACTAGCATCACACATCAACTCGAATGGTTTTGTCCAATCTGGAGGTTGAATGATTGGGGCTGATATCAACTTCTCTTTCAGAGTGTTAAATGCGTCACGGCAGTCGTCCGTTAGGGCAAACAGAACATCGTCCTTGAGCAAATTTGTAAGTGGCCGTGCGATTTTTGCAAAGTCCTTGATGAAACACCTGTAAAAACCTGCATGGCCCAGAAAACCACGAATTTCCTTCACGTTAGTGGGATAGGGTAGCTTGGCAATCAATTCTACCTTGGCCTTGTCCACTTCGATCCCTTCTTCACTGACTTTGTGACCAAGAACAATTCCTTCTCGAACCATGAAATGACACTTCTCATAATTCAGCACCAAGTTCTTTGCCACGCAACACTCCAAAACCGAATCCAGGTGTTCCAAACATTGATCAAAAGAATCCCCATAGACTGTGAAATCATCCATAAAAATCTCAATGCACTGCTCGATCATGTCTGAAAATATGCTCATCATGCATCTCTGAAAAGTCCCAGGGGCATTGCATAGACCAAATGGCATTCTCCTGTAGGCATAAGTTCCAAAAGGGCATGTGAAAGTAGTCTTCTCCTGATCCTCCTTGTTCACCCATATTTGAAAATATCCACTGTACCCATCTAGAAAACAAAAGAACATTTTACCAGCCAGACGTTCTAGCATTTCATCAATAAAGGGGAGGGGGAAATGATCCTTCCTTGTAGCTGCATTTAATTTGCGAAAATCAATGCACATTCTCCATCCTGTGAGTAATCTCATTGGCACCAGCTCATTTTTCTCATTTGTAACCACTTCAAAACCTCCCTTTTTTGGCACCACATGGACTGGGCTAACCCACTTGCTGTCAGAAATAGGATAGATTATCCCCATTGCCAATAACTTCAGAATCTCCTTTAGAACTACCTCCCTCATGTTCGGATTCAACTTTCTTTGAGGATCCCGCGATGGCTTTGCGTCGGGCTCTAGGAAGATATAATGTTGGAAAATATCTGGCTTATTCCAGGAACATCGGCTAAGGTCCACCCAATCGCCTTGATGTGCTTCCTTATTTTCTCAGCAACGATCTTCTTGTGCTGGGGTTAATTCCTTGGAAATAATTACTGGCAGTGTATCCCCTTCGCCTAAGAAGGAATATTTCAGATTATCTGGGAGAGGCTTCAGATCCAGCTTCGGGGCCTTTAATAATGACGGAATGGGTCGTTCGGCACCCAGCGGTTTGGGGAAACCGTCGCCTGGTCCTGTATACTCTTCAGCTACTGCAAGGTTCTGAATTGCTTCACAGACTCCCTCATCACTTAAATTCTGTATATCAGCTTCTGTGAGGCTCTGGACAAGTGTCCTTTCTAGTTTATCCTGCAAGAAATTTGTCTCAAGATATTCTTGGACAAGGGGGTCAATGACATCTATTCCATATACATTTTCAACATCATCAGGATGTTTCATAGCATTCTCAATGTTAAATTGCCACTTCTCCCCACAGTAATCCAAACAAATTGATCCATTATACACATCTATAACAGCCTTAGATGTCTTAAGAAAAGGTCTACCCAACAACACCCCAGCAGATTCTTTAGTAGGATCAGTATTCATTTTTATGACATAGAAATCAGCCGGATATACAAAAGAATTAACTTGCACAAGTACATTTTCCAATACCCCCTCCGGATGAAACATGATCTATCAGCTAGTTGAATCACAACCTTAGTTTCAGCTAATTCTACCCCAGATAGAGTCAAGTAAACAGATAAGGGCATGACATTAATAGATGCACCAAGATCACACATTGCATGCTCAATAACTTTTTCTCCAATCACACATGGTAGAGAAAACATACCTGGGTCCTTGCATTTGGGTGGCAGCTTCTTTTGAATAACGGCGGAGACTGTCTCACCTAGGACCACCTTACTAGCTCCTCTTGGTTTCCCAGCCATGAAGTCCTTCAGAAATTTCCCAATTGGGGGAATTTTTATCGCCTTTAGGAAGGGAATGTTGACATCCATTTTTTCAAAAACTTCAAGTACTCATTGGGTCCTCTTTCATCTTTCTTGCCTTGGGGCGCAAGCTATTAGGGAAGGGTGGCACTGGCTTGTACACTTCTTTGCTTGCTGGAATTGGGGCGTGGCTCTTCTTAGGTTCAGATTCAGATCTGATAACAATGGCTCCTCAATTTCTGGTTGCTCTGAACTTTCAGCTTCTGGATCACCCGTCGGTTTGGGCAAACGGCCCCCTGCTGACTGCGATTTTTTTACTGCAGGCTCCAAAATTTTTCCACTTCGTAGCTGAATTTCGTTCACATTCTCCTTAGGAGGAACCTGTACCTGGGAGGGCAGCTGGCCTTGGTTCCCTCTTAATTCTTGTATTGAAGCAGATAACTGAGATAACACTCCGGCAATCCCGTCGATGGCTGTTCGCTGCTCCTTCTGCTGTGCAAATAACTCCGTCATGGCTTCTTCTATTGGTCTGCCTCCTCTTGGATTGTTCTGATTTGGGTTGAAAAAATTCCTCTGATTCGGGGGCCTGTACATTGGTCCATTACTCCGATTATTGCTCCCCATATTTGGATGTGAAGCTTGTTGGTTGGAACTCCCCAAAATCTGACCTGGAACTTGCTGATTTACTTCTGAGGGAAAGGGAACTTGAACTCCTTCTTCTGGATTTTTCCAACCAAATGCTGGATTGTCCTTCCATCCTGGATTGTATGTGTTTGAGTATGGGTCCCTCCTGGGTGCATTCCGCTGCCAATTCCCATTAGAATTATTGTGCCAATTCCCTGCAGCGTTAGCTTGAGCAATTGTTTCTTCATGTGCAAGATTGCAGTTCTACGCAAAGTGCCCCGGATTGCCACAGCATGCACACACAATTTCCTCTTTGTTACTACTGTTCGAGGTTGCAAGTTTCGCCACCAGTGCAGTCAATTTCTCCATATTGGCAGTCAACTGATTTAATTTCTCCTCCCCTGAATCATCAATAAACCGAACTTCAGCCTGCCGTTTGGCCAAACGGGAGGGTTCCCCAAACTGGCTTCTTGACTCGATAGTGTCTTCAATCATCTTCCTGGCCTTGGCTACTGTATTATTCTGGAACGCCCCATTGCTAGAGAATCCATGTGATTTCGATCATTGGTGCACATCCCATGGTAGAAATATTGCAATAGTTGAGCCTCTGAATACTTATGATTTGGGCAGCTCTCCACCAACTCATTAAACCTCATCCAGTAATTGCTAAGGGATTCATCAACTTCTTGTTGAATGCTGCTGATCTCCTTCATAACCAAATTGGTTTTTGTCGGAGGAAAGTATTTCTTCAGGAATATCTCTTTCATCTGCTTCCAGGTGGTGATAGAGTTGGTGGCAAAATGAAAACCACCTGTTTGCTGGGCCCGTCAGGACATATGGGAAGGCCACCAATTTAGCTGATCGAGGGTGGCCCCTGTGGGTAGGCGCCCCACCTTGCAATTCTTCACATACTCCGAGAGAAAGTTGTGTGGATCATCCCGAGCACCCCCATGAAACTTTGGGATGCCATTCAGCCAACCGTTCTTCAATGGAAATCCGTTGGGCATGTTGGAGTGACTACTGCTGACGCTCTATCATCTGCATCATGGCTGCACAAGTCCTTCAGCGTGGGCTCTTCTTCTGGGCCCTCTACACGTTCTCTGTCACCCATTGGTTCTGATTCAGAGTCAGAATGTGAAAAAACTGTTTCGGAGCTACCGGCCGTTTGGGCAAACGGTCGACTGACAGATTCTGTTTCTGCGAGCTTTCTTAATCGTGTCTCCTTGGCTAAGCGTTTGCAGGTCTTCTCGATCTCTGGATCACTAAGTAATTCAGCACCTGAAGATCTGGTCATACACAACACAAGAAAACACCAGTGCACATTAAAAAGGAAAAAGAATAAAAATTGTAACCGTCCCCGGCAACGGCGCCAATTTGATAGGACTTGTCGTGGGTCTACCAAATACAGTAAAAATACTGCTTAAAACCTGCAATTAATATGCTAAGAAAATATAGCACAGTAGTAGACAGGGTCGATCCACAGAGACGGCAATTTAATTCTAATTCCAATTTAACATGCAAATAAAACAAAACTATGACTAGTAGTCACCTTTGTGTCTCTTAAGAGACCTTAGCGTTGTCACTTAAATATAGCAAAATAATAATTAAACTAATATTAAATAAAAGAATTAAACAATTATCAATTAATGAGAGAAAATTCCGGTATTATGTAAATCCACCTTAATCTCATGCATGCAATCATAAACCTCTTAACTTGTCTAATTATTTATGCCGTTTCAGTTATAGTATTACCGCGAGTCCCCGCAAATAATTCCAATTCTTCCATAGATTCTCGATAATCCCCCGCGAGTCCCCGCAAAGGAATTATTCCCTAACTACGTTAACTAACAGACCGCGAGTCCCCGCAAACCTTATTAATTAACAATAGAAGCATTAAGAACTAGAAGAACCCGAAACTAATAATTCCTACTGACGATGCATTAGAAATTATTACCCAATTAATCCTGTACTACGGCGGTCGGTAGTTGTGCCACTCACTGACTCTACCAGATTAAACTAAGTTGATCAGGCTTAATAAAATCTTAGTAATTAGACATATAAACACAGGCAATTTAGAAACATAATTCATTAGACCTTAGATTAATTCTTGGGTTTCATACATGCATGGATTATGGCTTCTTACATAATACCAGAACTAATAAATTAGCTACTCATGATAAAACACGAAAAACACATAATTATAAAAGAAGACATTAAAAGAGAAAAGAGAATACTTTACTGAAATTAAGAATTCCCGATCTGACAACAGGCGCAAACAGAGCAAAACGGAATTCTGAATATAACCACTAATGAAACTGGCGTGTAAACTAATTGCAAAGTATTAAAGGAAAGGGTATATGCGTGTGTACTGTATGGAAATTACTAACTAATCAATTGATTCCTCACTAATCAATTGAATAATTCTCTTGCATAGCAACGTCCCATATATATAGGGAGGAAAACAAAAAAAATCCTAATTAATTAAGGAAACGTATTCAAAACGGGAAACTCCAAATTGGAAATGCAGTAGGATAGTTTCTTGCTATGGAAGTTTTCTCCAATTGGATAAATCTTCAGACTCCCTTCTTCACGTGATTTTTGTCCTTTGACCAAGATTCCAATTGGATTGGATTTTGACTTTCCTTATTTGCATCCAGCCAATTCCTTCTTGTTTTTGGCTGTCTTGGCTCGCAAGCAGGTTCCCAATTCCATTCGCAGTCCTATCCAGCTGGCTTCCTTTTATGCTTCCAAATCCATCTTTTTTTTGCAGTTCGCATCCTTCTGCAGCCCACTTAATTCGGCTTTATCCACCTGATTGGAATCAATTCCAATTGAATTGAATTCCAATTGAGATCAATTAATTGGCATCAGCCCCTGCGTTGGATCAAATTGGATTGGACTTCAATTGCATGAGGGCCCACTTGCTGACTTTGATGTTGGATCAAAATCCACTTGGAATTGGATTACTTGAAGCTGATTTCGGGTGCAGCCATGGAGTCCAATTTGCAGGCCAATATTGTGGTGCAGCCCACAAATCATGTGGGCTTTTTAGGCGTGACTTGTCTGTTCCAATTCTTTCACTTTTTGCACACTTTTTTCTTCTTAGGCCCGATCTCTAAAACTGCAAATAAACATTAAAATCTTGGGCAAAAGCCCGTGAGAACTGCCATAACAAGTCCTAAAATAAAACACCTAAAATGTGCAGATCAGCGTCGTGTCTATTCTTCTGCCAAAGTAAATTTTTTTTTTTTTTGAAATAATTTTGCCAAAGTAATTGATTAGCACAGTATTGGATTGATTTTCCAAAGTCTTTGTGGAAAGTAAAGCACAAAAAAAGTGGAGACATCAAACTTTTATATAGAATAAAATAACTAATTGCACTCACTATTACAAAACATGCTATTGGAGGGGGTTTTGCCATGCCCCCGCCTCCAATATGGGCGCCGCCATATTGTTGGCACCCGTATCTAATATTAGTATTAGAGACGGGTTTTGAAGGACCCGCCTCCAATACTTTTATTAGAGGTGGGTTTTGAAGAACCCGCCTCCAATACGTGGAGTATTGGAGGCAAGTTTTGAAGGACATATTGGAGGCGGGTCCCAGCAATATGGTGACGCCTGTATTGGAGGCGGGGGCAAAGCAAAACCCGCCTCCAATGGTGTGTTTTGTAGTAGTGACTGGATTGATTTTTAAGAGCCGTGGTGGAAGTCAAGCACAAAATTGGGGACATCAATCTTTTATACAATATAAAAAATGAAAACGACTATCGTATGAGCATAGTGTTTCTGTGGCGGCAAGCGCAGAACAAAATATTAAAATGGGCGACTTAAATGCCCAACGACGGTAACAAAAGAAAATCTCTGATTAATAAACATTGATTAACAAATAACACATAGCTATGTAAACAATCAATCACAACTAAATTATTAATAAATATTTTATCACAAAATATATAGTACTAATAAATAATGAATCTTAAAAAAACCTTACACAATAAGTTTCTTCTAGAAAAAAAAATATATATATATATATATTGAGTAATTGCTATTGAAGGACAATTAAGGAGAAATGTACTTGAGATACAGAATTTGTAAGTTGTTCTTTAAAGTAAATAAAATATTAAAATGGGCAACTTTAATGCTCAATGATCGGTGTCATTTCAGCTAGCAAAAACATTTATAAAAACTACTAAAAACTAGTATAGTAATAAGTAGGATCATCTCCACAGGGACTGGTAACTTTATCTCTCCTGTAAAACAAAACATTTAAAAACACCTAGTTGAATGCATAATCTCAGTTAATTCATGCAATATATTATTGACTCAAAGATTGTTATGCAAAAACAAAAATCAGTTAGCTCTAGGGACGATGAACCCAAATCATCTATACATTACATGTGTCAATAGTCTAATGAACTATCAAACTAACTCAAGTAATTCATTCAAATATGATCATTCATGCAATTGACCATTGACTCAGATTGTCATGCAAAAACAAAAATCAGTTAGCTCTAGGGACGATGAACCCCAAATCATCTATCCATTACACGTGTCAATAGTCCAATGGACTATCAAACTAAGTCAAGTAATTCATTCAAATATGATGAATCACCAGCCCCAAAAGGACCTGTCACTAGCCCCGAGGTACCCATGCGTGCAATATTACAAGAATAATAATTTCAACCCAAACATATGCATGCAGACATGAATCAAACCAGTTATACGTAACTGCAATCCAAATTAGCTCTTGTCAATAGACGTGTCAATAGTCTATAATGTTTCGGCTAATATAAACACTACAGACACAACCCAATTCTCCCTTAATTTGTCGGCAATCCCCGAGAGTACCCTATAGACAGGATCACTTCTCTAACTAATTTAATTAACATGCCGTGAGTCCCCAACAAACACCGTATTAACCAATTAGCAGCATTAAGAATTAGGAAAACCTGATACTAACAATTCTTATCGGGCTAACGACAAAATTATCACACTCATTATCTTCACTATCAATACGATAGCTTTGCCACGTATTAGCCCCTTCCAACATTTATGTATTGGTGGAACTAATTAGCGATTCCCGATTAACCCCAAGTTAGCTACTCTTAGATAAAATCAGAACTAAGATTTATGCACAGAAAATAATTAGGAAATAATGCATGCATACTTATGTTGAGAATACTTTTATATCTCACAATTGCAACAACTTTGATCAACCTTCAACAAGAAAAGAAAAGAAATAAAAGCAAAGAAATTAACATTGATTAAAGAGAGATAAGGTAGAGAGCCGAAACTCTCTACTATGAAGGCATAATAATATTCGTACAAAGCATCCCTCTATATAGAGGAATTATCCTACTATTCTCTTAATAAGACTAGAAAAAAGAAATAACTAATTAACTTGTAGTTGAAGTAAACTAGCTTAATTAAAGGGAAACCGTTGACGGCTATCAGAAGCAGCCCTAGTTCTTGTACCCGTGGGCTTCCAAAAACTTGCTTGCTATCCAAATCGATTCCTTGATATGAGTATCATTCACATTCACGTACATAGCATCACTCCTAATTAGATTGGATTTTGGCTTCCATTAATTCATTAACTTGGCCCATAAAGAATTAGCTTTCAGCCCAACAAAGTAGAGTTCAGCCCAAGTAGCAATTATCTAGTCCACTTAGTCATTCTGCAGCCCAAATTAATCAATGTAGCTTCTGAAATTCTGGCACTGTTCATGCGCACTACCTCACGCGTCCATTTGATCAAATAAACCCTTATTTATGCTCTTTTAGAAACTCTTCTCTCTTTCTACTTTGTTTTCTAAAACATGTGCTTAACATAGAAAAACACTCCAAAAACCCATGAGAACTACCAGTAAACCTCTAAAATAATCGTACTAATTAGAGCGTATCACTCAAGACGGTAACAAAAGAAAATCTCTGATTATTAAACATTTATTAACAAATAACACATAGCTATGTAAACAATTAATCTCAACTAAATTATTAATAAATATTTTATCACAAGATATATAGTACTAATAAATAATGAATCTTAAAAAAACCTTACACAAAAAGTTTCTTCTAGAAATATATATATATATATATATATTGAGTAATTACTATTGAAGGACAATTAAGGATAAATGCATTTGAGATACAGAATTTGTAAGTTGTTCTGTAAAGTAAATAAAATTAAAAAAAAAAGGAAATTGGGCCAAATGACCAAGACCCAAGAGAAATAGCCTAAGGGTTTCATGTGGTGTGGAATGGATTAAACTTGATTTTTTTTTTGCCTTTTATTTAACTCTTAAGTAAAACGGTGTCGTTTCACTTAAGAGTTAAAAAAAGGAAAGTACTGCATGTTCGTCTTCCTCAAACAGGAAGAGGTGAAAGCTGCAGAGGAGATAAATTAGGTAATGATACTACCTTCATTTCTGGGAACTAGGCAGGGGGTTGGCACCGATTCGCCCCGGCCTTGTTCCGCTGCTGCCTTAGTGGTCATCGAGATAAAGGTAAGTTTCCTGCCGAGTGAATTCTTTATTTTTATTTTTCATGTCGAGTGAATTCTCAAAGTGTAATGAAAAATTTTTTTTTGGGAAAAATTGTATCTTTGCTTTCGTGGAGTGCAATTTTATAAATGAATCTTCATTCTGCGAATGCAAGTTCATATTTCACTTCTTAATTATTTTTATTTAAATGCTGAATATATTTTAGAAAATTTAAAATTGCATTCATCCAATGTAACTTTCTTTAAATATATATATATATAACGTTTAATTTTTTTTTTTAAAAAAATATATGTATATATATATATATGTATAAACATATTTTTAATTGAAATTGACGGAAGCGGGCAGTGCCGTGGGATGTGAAGCATTCTTGAAGTGTAAGTTCATAGCTTACATTTGTCAAATGCTAAGTCCAATAGCATGCATCACTACCACAAAACTAACCTTCAACAACGGTAGTCTTAAAAAACGATGTAAGCGAAAAAAAAAACACGGATCATTGACATCAGGTAAACCGGTGTTGAAAATAACTTTAACTCCAGTTAGTAAGAACACTGGTGTTAAAGGTCCTCTTTAACACTAGTTTTTAGAATGACTGGTGTTAAGTTGTACAGAAAAACCAGCAGAAGAATTCAAAAGATCAAATATTTGGATATAACTGTAACGCCACTGGCCATTTTTCATATACAAACCCTACTTCTCAAAAAATTAGAGATACATTTTATCGTTTATTCACACACCAAAAGAATACCGATCATCACCATCACCGTTTGAATCGATTCTGATGAGAAGCAACCCACATTCATCAGTCACAGTAAGGTAGTTTTCTGGTAATTTTAATGTAGTTTTATTTTCTATATTGGGATCTCTTTTGTTTTTAACATTGTTGTTACATATTTGCAGGTTTTGATGGAGAAGAAGACGTATATTTTCAATTTTTAAGGAAAACTGGAGCAATATAGCCCAATATTGGCTTTTCTTTTTGCTTTTTTTTTTTTTTTTTGTTTCGGTAATGTTTAGTGTTTTTGTTATGATGTGTTTTCTTTTGGACATGAAAGTAGCACTTTTTAAATCTGTTTAGATTGAATCGGCACCTCTGTAGTTCTATTCGATCTAAACTATATATTTTTGTTTTTCTTGTAGTTTATTTTTTCGATTGCTTTTAGATCTGAAATCAACGGATTTTTTAAATTTTTTTTTACTGTTTAAATCGAATTGAAACCCTTGTGCTCTGGTTCGATCAAAATTCTGTTCTACTTCATTTGTGATTTATTTTTTTGATGGTGCGATCTAAAATATTTATTGAGATATTAGATTTCTTTAGATCCAATCGGCACCCCTGTAGTTCGATTTGAACTAAACCTTATTTTTTACGCTTGCTGTGATTTATTTTTATGTTTTTATTTGGATCTCAAATCAGGGTTTTTTTTTTTCCAAATATTTAGATCGAATCGGCACAAATGCAGTCCGATTCGATTGTCCGATTCGATCTAAATTTTGGTTTATTTAATTTGTGTTTTGTTGTTCTAGTTTTTTTTTTGGTTCTAAAATAATTTCTGAGTTTTGTTGAGCTGTTTAGATTGAATTGGCACCCTTGTAGGGAGATAAGATCTCTAAACTCTATATTTTATGTTGGTAGTGATTTAATTGTCTGTTTTTTTTATGACTTAAAATCTAAGGTTTTTTTTTTTCCTATTTAGATCGAATTGGGACCCTGCAATCCGATTCGATAAAAAACCTGAGTTTTAGGCTCTGCTCTTTTATGACTTGTGTAGGAGAAATTTTGTTGGAGGGAAGTTTTTCGTTGGAAATTTTTTAGAGGGAAGTTTTTTTTGGGAAATTGTGTAGGTGAGAGATTAAAAAAGTGTAATGATTGTGTTATTTTTTGAATTTATGTGAGTAAGTATTTAGAGGAAATTTTAAAATTTTAATTTTGAATTGTTGAAAAAGTGAAGTTGTTTCTTTGTGTAAAGTTTTGGAAAAAAAAAAGTGATGATTCTTGGGAAATTGCCACAAGATAACAGAGCCTTAATTTCTTTTACTTTGTTTGAATAAGGTTAATAATCAATTAATGTGTTTTTTGATGCATTGTTGTCATAGGTGATATGCTATGAATTGTCATCTTCCAAACACCCAGAAAAGTTATGATTTTCTGACCCTGGTTCATATAAAGACACCCAGACACAAACATCGAGAGAGGTAAACTATTTTCTTTTGAATTTTTTTGGAGAAAATAAAATGATCCACACACGTCTAAACATTTTCAAATCAAAATGTCCAAAATGCATATTTTGATGTGGAAAATTTTTGACCCGTAGGAAACAATTGATCTATTCTTTTCCATTCCATTCTAGGGAAATCATCATTTTTTCCTCCTAAATTTTATACAAAGAAACAACCTCA